>PVKE010003972.1:0-67854 GCA_004027555.1 Craseonycteris thonglongyai
CTCGGGACCCCTGCGCCCCCTGGAACCCCGGCTCGGGACCCGGCTCGGGACCCCTGCGCCCCCTGGAACCCCGGCTCGGGACCCGGCTCGGGACCCCTGCGCGCCCCTGGGACCCAGCTCGGGACCCCTGCGCGCCCCCTGGGACCCCGGCTCGGGACCCCTGCGCGCCCCCTGGGACCCCGGCTGGGGACCCCTGCGCGCCCCCTGGGACCCCGGCTGGGGACCCCTGGGCGCCCGGCGCGTCCGCACCGCCCGGCGCGCGCTCCGCTACTGGGGGACGCGGGTCACCCCGGCGACGCCCCTGCGGCCGGTTCCGGGGGAGAGGCCCCCAGATACTGTGAGCACCCTGCCTCCCCTTGGGGGACATCCCCACCGACTGCCGGGACCCCGAGCCACCTCGGGGGGCGCCACCACTTACCCCCAGGCTCCAGGGCATAGGGGCTGGGGGGGTGTCTCCGGAGCCTGCGGGCGCCCCCAGGCCCTTTGGGATCCCCCCGAACTCGGGTGCTGCGCCCCGATGGCCTTCAGACTCCACCCGGTTTGCTCAGCCAGCGGTGCGTCCTGGGGTGTTGGGCTTCAGGACCCCCTGCACCGTGGGGACCCCGCTCGTGGTCCCTCCACGGGGTCCAGGACTTCCTGGGGCAGCTTGGTGTCCAGTTCTGGGGCCACCCCTGCCCTGGACTCCCCGAGGGCCGCCCGCTGCCCCTGGATGCACCCAGATCTGCGAGCCCGGGAGGCGGCTGCCCTGCCGGGCACCCTGAGCCCCGCCACTTGGGACCCGATCTCGCTGCAACTGGAGCAGGACGCCCCCGTCCCCACGAAGCCTCCCCTGTCAGGACCCTCCTGCGCCTCCTTCCACCCGCGCGGGGATGCCCTCCCCTCCGACCCTGCCCCAGCCTTTGCGCCCTGCTTCCCTGGGCTGGGCGCCACCACCTTGTTCCCCTGAGCCGCCGGCCACCCGCCGCCCGAGATGCCGGAAGGCCACTCTGGGGTCACCTCCAGGCGGCCCTGGCGGGTCAGTCGTCACAGCTTTGGGACGGGGTTATC
Source organism: Craseonycteris thonglongyai (assembly GCA_004027555.1). Taxonomy (NCBI): domain Eukaryota; kingdom Metazoa; phylum Chordata; class Mammalia; order Chiroptera; family Craseonycteridae; genus Craseonycteris; species Craseonycteris thonglongyai. Next base: position 1,048 of record PVKE010003972.1, read on the forward strand.
CCCGGAGGTGGCAGCTCAGTGCGTGTGTGTGGAGGGCTGGTTGTATGGGGAGGAGAGGTGGGAGTCTCTTCTCCCTCCCTCCCATCTCTGTCCACACAAGTCTCCCCTCAGTGGCTGACCCCCAACTTTTCCCCTTAACCACTGCTCCCCAAAGTTCTGAGCAGGCAGCAAAGGGCCGGGGTCCTGCGTGCTTTGGGGGTGGAGGGATGGGAGTCCAGGACCTTCCTTGGCCAGGAAAGGGGGGGAACCCAGGCTGGGCAGCATCTCACCCCCTCCTCTGTCCACCTGCGGGCGGGTGGATGAATGTTTGGGGTCGGGGGCAGCACCCCATGGGCTTCACAGAACACAGTGCTCTGCTGAGCCCCTCCCCAAGTCTCTGAGGTTTTGCAGTCAGACTAGAAGCTGGGGGTGGGCTGGGGGGTGGAGCTGACCCCCTGCACTGCTGCAGCCAGGGCACCCCAGGGGGGGCAGCTGCCGGGAGGGTAGCAGGTACCCCCTCCCTGGAAGAGCCCTAGGGGGCCCTCCCCGTCTGCATCTTGCGAGCAGGGTCAGGCCCCAGACGTGCCCATCTGCTCGCCAGTCCCGGGCAGCAAACCGCGTCCCCCCGGGAAGCTGCGTAGGGCAGGGTGGGAGCACCGTCTTGGGCCACGCAGAAAACACACCAACCATCGCCGATGTTAAGGTGACCAGACGTCCCGCTTTGGGCAGGACAGTCCCGATTTTTTATTTTAATTTTTTAAAATATATACTTTTTATTTATTTTTATTTTTGACAGAGAGAGAGATACAGAGACAGAGACAGAACTGAACTGGGGGAGCTCCCAGTTCAGCATATGGTTCCGCACGGGCCGGGGCCGGGATTCGATCCCTGGTCCCCGGAGCTGCAAAGTGAGTGCTTAACCCACTGAGCCATCCCGGCTTCCCCAGTCCCGACTTTTTAACAATTTGTCCCACGTCCCGCGGCGTTTTAAAAAGTCCCGATGTTTGGAAAGAATGCACGACAAGCTAGGGAACGGCGGGGGATAGACCCAATTTTTAATCAAGAACCCCCTCCCCGCCGGTCAGTGGTGTCCCGTGTTACCCATGCTAACATCTGGTCACCTTACAATGCGCCCAGAACACAGAATCGCGACCAAATCTCATCACGCTTTGAGAAGTTTACCCATTTCCGTTCAACGCTGCCCTGGGCCTCGGGCGGCCCGCGGGCCTCGGGTCGGACGCGCTTGGCTTAGGGACTGAGAGAGGACCCGGAAGCCGGCCACTCAGGGACACGCAGCACCCGGCGGGCCTGTGGAGCCAGGGGGCTAAGCCCAGCGCCCGGCCTGTCTCCTGTCCCTGTCCCTTCAGCTGCATTGCTGGAGGGGGCGGGGGGAGACACTGAGGAGCAGACAGCACGCCCACCCGCCCTCATTCTGAGCACAGCGCCTGCTTCGCTCCTTGGGGGCAGGGGCTGCGGTGGGTGGGTGGGCTTTGTCCTGGCTGCTGGCTGGGGGAGGGGGTCTTGGGAGTAGGGGCTACGGGTGGGCATTCTAGAACGGCAGGTGCACCTTCTGGCTCCTGGGAAGCAGGGTGGGTGGAGCCCGGTAGGAGGTGGAGCCGTCAGCACCCTTAGCAGCTTGGGCATCTGTGGGCTCGGGGAGGGCAGACCCTGCCCACCCAGGCGCTAAACACGGCCCCCTTGGCTCCCCTCCCCCACCAGCCCATTCCCTGGAACGGGACGTGCAGGGAGATTGGCGTTTTCGCTGGAGAATCAGACCGTCCTCTGGCCTGGGGACGTTCAGAGTGGCCGGGACCCAGCTCAGAGCAGGAGAGAGCGCTGTCACCGGGTGCCAGGCGAGACCGTTTTTCTGATTGTTCTCAGCGCTCCTGCAGGAGGTGTCTTAGGGGCCCTGCCTCCCCTGCCCCCTCCGCTGCCCCCTGCCCCCCTCCCCCGATCTCAGCCACAGCCACGGGGTCCCCGATTTTAGCCAGGAGGCCGCACTTGGTGTCACCTCTGCGTGGAAGCACCATCTCTGAAAACTGCAACCCGGAAGACACGAACGTGAGGCCGGTTTGCGGAGCGGAATCTTCTAACATGGTTGTTCCCCCCCGTTTGCCCACCGAGGGAGGCCCCAGAGCGTGTGCTGTGCTGTGATCCGGGGCGGGCTTGCCTTACCTGCGGGCCAGGTGCTTTCAAGGCGAAAAACAAGCTTTCATGAGGGGGACAGACTTGGTGACCGGCATTTTAGAGCCTCCGCAGGAAGGCGTCCCGGGACTCGGCGGGTCCCAGAGCGACCCCGGTGGCCGGGAACCCGCGTGTGTCCGTGTGTCGTCCCTCTAGCGGCTCCACCCTCCCCGTCCCCCCGGGGGCGGTCCACGTGGAAGGGGACTCGGAAGCAAATGCTCTGTCTGACGTTCAGCTGTAGAAACAAAGCGTCGTGTGTGAAATTAATGTGTCACTGCACTGTCACTAATGTAAGTCACAGCCAGCGTTAGGCGGATGGGTCCCGAGTGGGTTGTGTGGAGGCTCCGGTTTTGTCTCCCGAGAGGCCCTCAGGGGCAGAGGGGTGAGGGGAAGGTGGATAAATATGACAAGAGTGCGGCCTCCCGTTACCCCAGAGGGGACCGTGTTGAGTCCTGGCCCAACTTGACGGTTTCTGAGGAGCTTACCGGAAGCTCCGCGCACCTGCACGCCGGCCCACCCGGCACTGGGACTTCCACGTGGATGCTTCCGTGGACGTGAACGTGAGCGTCCCGCAACCAGGCCCGTTCGCTTGGCTTTGTCGCCGATGGTCAGCCCAGCCCCTGCTGCTCCCGCGCCCCCCACGTTTGCCACGTCCGCTCCGTGCTGTGCCCACAAGGTTGGGGAGGTCGCGGGCGCTTGGACGCCCGTCTGTGGTCGCTGCTCCGGGGTCTTGCGGCAGCTGAGCGTAATCTGACGCCCAGGGAGCCACAACGCCCGCCAGAAGCGCGGAGCTTCGGGAGGTGTGACCTGCCGGATGCGGGGCAGGTGGGGCAGCTTCCTGGGGCCCCAGACGGTGGGGGTGGGGTGCCCTCCGCAGTCCAGGATCGAGGTGTGGGCAGGTGGGTCCCTCCTGAGGCCTCTCCTGCCTGTGTAGACGGCTGTCTTCTCCCTGTGTCCTCTGTGTCTGCGTCCTAATCTCTTCTTACAAGGACACCAGCCCTATTGGGTCAGGGCCCACGCAGTGACCGTTCACCCCACCCCCTCTCTAAGGCAGGGACCCCGCGAGGTCCCGGAGGCGAGGGCTTAGGTGTGCGGTTCCTTGGGAGGCACGGTGCAGCCCACGGCCGCAGGGAGCGGCCCCGTCACCTTCGCGTCCCTGAGCTCAGCCCAGAGGGGCTCAGACGGGTCCGCTGGGGGCGGGAGGGATGGGCAGGGACAGCTGGGACACAAGCGGAAGCCACGTCCTTCCTGATGGACCGCAAGCCGGAGGCTGCCGAGCCCTCGGCGGGGCCGTGAGGGGCGGGGCGTCCGCTTCGGAGCCTGCTGGCCGGGGTGTGGGCAGCGGGGCCCGGAGCACTTAGCGTCCCTCTGCCCGGGAGCCTGTGGGCACCGAGGGGCCGGGCCAGGCGCAGACCCAGGGCCGTGGAAGGGAGACCTTTGGAGGGAGACTCGGAGAGGCGAGGGGATGGCCCGGCCCAGGAGCCTGGACGGGGCTGAGGGGGGAAGGGGGTCCCAGGGGCTCCCCGTGAGGATGGACAGGGTGCGGCCGACCTGCTGTGTTGCTGGCTTTGCGGCTGGCAGCCAGCCCCCCGCATGCAGGGAGCTGAAGGCCCCCTGATAAAGCACGGCAGGTTCTTGAACGGACCGAGCTGACTTGCGGCCTCGCGTCTGAGGGCTGCGGCTTGGGGATGACAGCTCCGTTCCACTCCCGAGCTGAGCGTGGTGGCTCCGGGGTCCGGGCCGGACACGGAAGTCTGCTGCGCTTTCCCGGGTGCGATGGGTCCCAGGCCGCTGTCCGCGGGCCTCCCAGCGTTTGGGGGGGTGGGGTCTGGATAGGGGAGCAGTGTCTGCACTGCGGCTGAGATGGTCCCGGGCGGGTGCGAGGAGAAAAGTCCTGGCTGCTTTCTCTCTGGTGGGTTTGGTGGTCGGGGAGACAGTGAGGAGCGAACGCAGTCACAGCCCCTGTCCCGGTGAGACGTTTGGTTTGCAAAGCAGAGCCTGAGAGAGCGTCCCAGCGTCCTGCACGGCTGCCCTGGGGAAGTCAGGGAGGACTTCCTGGAGGTGGTGAGGACCCAGCAGCCCTGAAGGACACACGGAGCCCTGTGACCTGGGCTGAGGAGGCGGTGGGGGTGGTGAGAGCGTGGGCTCGGGTCCTGCCAAGCCTGCAGCCCAGTGGGGCAGAGACGTATCCGTCACTCAGAAAGCCCGGCTCCTCGGCACCTCAACAGCCCCCGCGAGTCAGGTTTCCGAGCACGTGGCGCAGACCTACTTTCCCCGTAATGAAGCGGTTGTCTAATTTGCAGTTGCACGAGGGTTCCTGAGAGTATTTTAAAGAGGTCATAAATGAACCTCGTGCGTCTGCACGGCCCCTCAGACAGGTTAGGAAGCAGCCCCGTGCGGCGGGCCTTCTAAAGAGCTGCCGTTAGTTTGACTCTCTATTGTATTGTCATTTGTCAGCCTGGCTCGGGCGCCAGGGTGACTCAGGGAGTACGAAGTTGGACCGATCAGGAAATGAGCTGGGAGAACCCCGAATGTCCCCGCGCCTTTTCCCGCTAGGAGGGTGGAGGGGGGCTTGTGAACTGCCTTCTGTTCCGGGGGCTTCCTCGTTTGGTTTTTTTTTGCAGCCTCCAGAGAGCAAGTTAATTATAGATTGGCTCGTTTCGCTCTTCCCCACCGAGTCGGGTTTGCGTGGCTGCTTTTTGGACCTGAGAAGCCGGCTGCCACGCCGTCGCTGCTGTCCCTAGCCAGCTTCCTCCAGGTTAGGGACCCCAGGGAGCAGGGGAGCCCCGGCTGTCCCCTGGGCTGGCGGGGCGTGTGTGCGCGTCCATCCCAGGCTGCTTTGGCTGTGGGACCCTCTGAACGCCTCATTTGTCCTGGGTGTGAGCTTGGATTCCGGGGTGAAAGGAGCGCTCTGTGAATATGAACCTCGCACGGGGCCGTGACCCCCTATGTATGAGGCTGCCGGCTTGCACGCGGAGATTTCGCTGGACCCGTGGCTCTCCCGGAGCCTCCTGGGTGGACAGTGGGGACTGGGGGTGGGGCACCTCCGGGGGCCGCCTCCCATGGCAGGTTCCCACGGGCGCGGCTCCGCCCTGACCTGCTCCGGGGGTCGTCAGCTGGGCCAACCGCAGACTCACACAGCTGTTCTTGCCCCGGGAGCCGTGATCGACAGAGGGCAGCAGGCGGGTCTTCCCTGCGTAAGGCCCACGATGTGGGGGCACGGCCCAGAACACGGGCCGTGCCCACCATCTTTCTCCCGGCTAAGCTCCAGATGTTCATCCCGGGACTGGAGTGTGAGCACCCCCAGAACTGCAAAAAAAAGAAAAAAGGAATTCCAAACTCTGATGTTCTTTTGAGATAGGAAAGTTCCTTCTTAGTTTGCATTTCTGTAGCCGTCAGTTACTGTAGCTGCACAGAGAATTGCAATGATTTAGTTAGTTTTTTCTCGCAGCAGCTCTAAGATCTCAAAATACCAGCGCTGCCCGCCCTGAGTCCTGTTCTCGCCGCCGCACGTGATTTCCTGGGCAGCCCTTGCCGGCCACAGGGCACCGCCTCTGCACGGCGCCGTGTCCGGTGCTCAGAGATAAATCAGTTCAAGTGAAAGTGAGGGAGGAGCCAGGCCGGCGTGTGGCCGCCTCTCTGCAGGTCAGCTTTGATTCAGAGGGGTTTGCATGCGGTCTCCGCGCCGCCGCACTTATTTCTGGAGCGTCAGACTGGAGATGCGTCTCCCGGCCTCGGTGGGGAGATGGCGTCCGTTAGCCGGGATCCCCTCGGACGCTTGTGACGGCATTTCATCGTAGCACAACTTCTCGTTACTCACGTAGGGCTCCCGGTAAGAGCCCCCGGTGAGGGCTCCCGGTGAGGGCCCCCGGTGAGAGCCCCCGGTGAGGGCCCCCGGTGAGGGCCCCGGTGAGGGCTCCCGGTGAGAGCCCCCGGTGAGGGCCCCTGGTGAGGGCTCCCGGTGAGGGCTCCCGGTGAGAGCCCCCGGTGAGGGCCCCGGTGAGGGCTCCCGGTGAGGGCTCCCGGTGAGGGCCCCCGGTGAGGGCCCCCGGTGAGGACTCCGGTGAGGGCTCCCAGTGAGGACCCCTGGTGAGGGCTCCCGGTGAGGGCTCCCGGTGAGGGCTCCCGGTGAGGGCCTCGGTGAGGACTCCCAGTGAGGGCCCCCGGTGAGGACCCCTGGTGAGGGCCCCGGTGAGGGCCCCCGGTGAGGGCTCCCGGTGAGGGCCTCGGTGAGGACTCCCGGTGAGGACCCCGGTGAGGGCTCCCGGTGAGGACTCCGGTGAGGGCTCCCGGTGAGGACTCCGGTGAGGGCTCCCAGTGAGGACTCCCAGTGAGGACTCCGGTGAGGACTCCGGTGAGGGCTCCCGGTGAGGACTCCGGTGAGGGCTCCCAGTGAGGGCTCCCAGTGAGGACTCCCGGTGAGGACCCCTGGTGAGGGCCCCAGTGAGGGCTCCCGGTGAGAGCCCCCGGTGAGGGCCCCGGTGAGGGCTCCCGGTGAGGACTCCGGTGAGGGCTCCCAGTGAGGACTCCCGGTGAGGACTCCGGTGAGGACTCCGGTGAGGGCTCCCGGTGAGGACTCCGGTGAGGGCTCCCGGTGAGGACCCCTGGTGAGGGCTCCTGGTGAGGGCTCCCGGTGAGGGCCCCCGGTGAGGGCTCCTGGTGAGGACTCCCGGTGAGGACCCCCGGTGAGGACTCCGGTGAGGACTCCGGTGAGGGCTCCTAGTGAGGACCCCGGTGAGGGCCCCCGGTGAGAGCCCCCGGTGAGGACTCCGGTGAGGGCTCCCGGTGAGGGTCCCCGGTGAGGGCTCCCACGGTGCATGGCCCCAGTCACCTGCCTGTGGCAACGCCTAGCCCATCACACGCGACCCCTCACTGAGTCCTGAAGCCGCCCTACCGGGAGGATACGGTTCTGACCTCCAGCTCACAGGTAAGGAAGGTCAGGTTCACGCGTGCAGGGAGCTGGCCCGCCTGGCACAGCCGGGAAGGGTCAGGGGTGGGATGCGAATTCCCTCGCTCTTGAGCTGAGTGCAAGACATATTTTGATTCCCTCATTTATTGTTTTTAAATTGTGGCAAAATACAAGTAACTACAATGTACTGTCCTCACCACTTCGAAGTGCACAGTCATGGGGCGTTGAGCGCGCTGTGTAGTTGGCACCAATACTGTCCCCAGGACTTTTCCATCCTCTGAGACTGACACTCTGTCCCCATCACTCCCCCACCCCCTCCCCCACCCCCAGCCCCACCCCCACTGTTCTGCTTTCTTTTTTTTAAAGACTTATTTTATTGTTTTTGACAGAGACAGAGACAGAGAGAAGGGGGAGGGCCCAGAGCCGTCTCCATAGCTGCACGTCATCTGTTTTCGACCTGGTTTCGTCCCACACAGGTGGGCGGGGGCCGCGCAGGGTGGGAACCGGGCTGGGGGCCTCCCGCATGGGAAGCTCACCCCAGTTCAGCATGTGGGTCCACATGGGCTGGGGCTGGGATTCGCTCCTCGGTCCCTGGGGCTGCAAAGTGAGCGCTTAGTCCCCTGAGCCCTCCCAGCTTCTCCCATTCCGCTCTGTTCCCATGAATCTGACTTCTCCAGGGACCTCTTAGAAGTGGAACCACACAGTGTTTGTCTTTCTGTGACTGGCTCATCTCGCTGAGCGTAAGGCCCTCAGGGTTCATCCATGTGCTGTAGCCGGTGTCAGAATCTCCTTCCTCTTTAGGGCCGAGCGCTCCGCCGTTGTACGGATGCAGAGACCACGTTTTGCTTGTCCATCCACCCACCCATCACGCTGGGGCCGCTCCCATCTCTTGGCTACTGTGAAAAGCGCTGTGGTGAGCGTTGGGGTACAGATACCTGTCCCAGCCCCTGCTTTCAGTTCTTTTGGGGGTTCACCCAGGACGGGCTTGCTGGATCCCACGGTAATTCCGTGTTCATGTTTTGGCCTGAGGTCCCAGCTATGGCAGAACTCGCTCTTGCGTCCACCGTGAGTTTTGCCTGCTTGTCAGTTAGTTGCAGGGTGGCAATTCCCAAAGAAAGTCACCGCCTCGTGTGCTGGAAAGGCGCTCCCGTTACCCAGAAAAGACACAGGGTGAGACCGTGCCGTGGGGGTCACCGTTGTTTCTTGTGATAGCGCCTGCAGTCTGTCACATGTGGCCCCAGGGACGGGCTGTTGCCTGGAGCCCGGGAATGTTGGGAAGTCAGCAAGGGGCTGACGGGTCCGATGCCCGGCCCAGGGTGGAGGCTGCCGCCTTCGCTCCTAAGGTCGGCCGTTTGCGTGTCAAGTTCAAGTGCATTTTGCCTTCTCCTGACTTTTAGGCTCCTGTCCCCACCGGCCGCCTCCCCGACCAGTGAAGCAATGAGTTTTCCGTCTGTAAAGATCAAGCACGCAGTAAAAAACCCTCTGTTTTTCTCGGTGTATTCTTGCCAGTGCTGCTGAGCTCCGGGTCTGTCTTCTGATTCATCGTCTGAGCGTTGGGTGGGGTTCCTGCATGTTTACTGGGCTCCTGCAGCGGCTCTTTGTCTCTGATGTCAGGCAGCTGCTTTGTGCCTCACTGGGCCCCCCGGGCCCCCCAGACCCACACCCAGGGGCCTCCTGGCTCCAAGGACACCCCCTAACCCAGCACAGGGGTTCTTAGCTCTCTCTGAGCCATAGACCTCCCAGCCCAAGTCTGGAGAAGCCCTTGGAACTTTGTCACGTGGGGTTTGTATGACGCGCATAACATGAAATGTATAGGGTTAAAAGGAAACCCATTCCATGGCGATAAAGTTATCAAAATATGGGAAATGAATGTCTTTACTCATACGAGCAACGGGCAGAGAGATCACCCGTGTGCAGGGATAAGGGTAAGGCGAGGCGGGGGTGGTGTATGGGACAAGAGGAAGCAGCGGGACCCCGTGGGAATGATTTCTCTCCCACCCCCTGTCCCCCGCCCCCACCAGCCCCTGCTCCCTGTGTTCTGTGTCCCCCAGACCTTCCTTGGTCCCAAAGGAACCAAGGGTCCCGTGGATCCCGGGAGTGTGGGCTGTTCTCCTGTTTGTTCTCTGCTGTCCCGTGCCTGGTGCTTAGTAGATGCTCAGTAAACGTATCAGCTGAGTCCAGTGGGAGGTGATGGTTGGTCCTGAGGGGCCGTCTGAGATCAGAGGCCCAGCCCACGTCTCGTGAGGCGTCCGACTCTATGACCCCGCTGCTCACCTCTTTCTAGCCGATGGCTCGTTGTCCACAAGTTCCCGATAGGAGCTCGTGCCGGGAACACTCACCTCTCAAGAGCAGTCGGCCTTCCTTCCTGTCTCTGGAGGCGGAGCCGGGCCCGGACGGCCCAGTCACGGGGCATCCGAAACCGCTGCGGCTGGTCTAGCAGGAAGGGCGCTTTGGGGCTGGCTTCTCTGACACCCCACCGCCCCCAGATTCCATAGGCCCCGAGGCGGCCTCACCCCCCTGAGATGTGGGGAAGGATGAGGGGTGGGGACCATCCACGTGGCATGTTGGGGAAGGAGGCAAGCTGCCCTAAGGGGTCACCCACCGGGCTCACAGTGGGAGGCGAGCGTGGAGCTTCATCTGTATTTACAGCTGCACCCTATCACGTGCATTGAAGTCTGAGCGCCGCCTCCTGTCAGATCAGCGGCCGCATTAGAGTCTCAGGAGCTCGAACCCGACCGTGAACTGCGCTTGCGAGAGGTCTAGGCTGTGGCTCCTTATGAGGACCCCATGCCTGATGGCCTGAGGTGGAGCTGAGGGCGACGCTAGCGCTGGGAGCGGCTGCAGATACGGATGCACATGAGCAGAGAGGCGTGACGGCACAGAGACCATCACACATCAGTTGTTTGCAGACTCACATCAAAACCTTATCAGTGAGTAGCAAGTGACAGTTAAGCTGCACCTGGTGCTTGAATCACCCCGGAATCATCCCGCCCTCCCCCTGGTTCGTGGAAAAATTGTGTTCCATGAAACAGGCCCCTGGTGACAAAAAGGTTGGGGACCGCGGCTCCAGGTCACTCCAGGCTCCAGCTTTCCAGAGCATTTCCAAATGGCTTCCCCGTGGGCACTGCCCCCCGAGAAATCCCGGGGTTACTGTCCGGGCAGGGCCTGTCTTCAGCCCTCGGCCCCTCTCCCTCTTCTGCGGCCACGTTTCCCGGGCCCCTCCCCGCATGCCAGGCTTTGTCCCGAGTTGACGTTTTGGTAAGAAGACGGGACCCACGTTGCTGGTGGGGTCCCGGGCTCTGTGTCTGTCCCTCTCGTGGGTGTCAGGGGAGGTGGGGGTGCTGCCCAGTGCTGCTGAGGCCCTGGCTTGGCCTCTGCCAATGTGGAAGGTGAGCATGGCCCCCCGTGGGGCCACCTGGCCCAGGTCCGGTCACCTGACGTGGTGGCTGCGCTAGGCTCTTCGCTCAAGGCCACACAACTCCCATATTTGCTCTGCGTGGAGTCCCTTGCAGCTCTGGAGGTCAGAAGTCAGTGTCATGGGCCGAATAAAGTCGCAGTGGGGGCAGGGCTGGTTCTTCTGCAGGTGCCGGGGGACTGTCCCTTTCCTGACCTTGTCCAGCTCCGGGCCCCTTCTCTGCTCTGTCGTCACGCCGCCTCTCTGATGCTTGGCTGTACCTCCCCACCCTCTGCCTCCAGCGTCTCCCAGCCGCCTGCCCCGTGTGAATCTCCCCACCTCCCTCCCACAGGGCCCCCTGTGGTGCCAAGGGGCCCATCCAGGACCCCACCGTCACCCCCACCCCAAGACCCTCAAGTGAGTCACACCCGCCTGGGCCCTTGTGTGGGGATGTGTCTCGGCTTCTGGGCCTGAGGACGTGGGCGTCTTTGGGGGGCCTGTCCCCCATCTTCTCTGTTCTGGCTTGTCTGGAACCCCTCTGCTTGGTCTGGAACCTTCCAGCCTGGCCTGCTGGCCGCCGGCTGCCCTGGCTCTTGTCCCCACAGCGACCCCCTCACACTGGAGGCCGTAATGCTGCCTCACGCACCTTCCCGGGACACGTCCCTTTAACCATTTGGCCGCTCCTGTCTGCGGACCCCACGGGGTCCCGTGGCATAGACGGCCTCCATCATAAGACTCTGAGTTACGTGCTTGTACTTACGACGAAGGGTTTTAATCCGCTCGGAGGAGAAATTCGGACAACCTCGAAGGAGATCAAATCAGCAGATATTTACTGAGCACAGAAGGCGGCTGCTGCCCAGGTGGGGTGGGGGCCGCGGCGTCTGCCCCCGAGGCCTGTGGCGCCCGCCCTCATTAGCGTGTTATTCAGTTGTGCGTGGTTGTCACACTGCAGTTGTGCGTGGCTGTCACACTGCAGTTGTGCGTGGCTGTCACACTGCAGTTGTGCGTGGCTGTCACACTGCATACACGAATGAAAAGGAACACGCCCAGCTCTTAAATCAGCAGTGAGAAGGCCGCGAGGCAGGCCTGCTGGGCGGGCCGCTCCCGCCTGGGGGAGCCGCGAGGAGGCCGGGGGGCTCGCGGGGCTGGGGTCTTGCAGGGGTGCTTGCTGTCTTTGAAGAGCAGCTTGGGGGTGGGTGAGAGTTCTGGAGAGGGCACAGTGGGGCTGAGCTGGGGCCCCAGTGACCACGGGCTAGCTGAGGGACACTGGGCCGATCCCCGCACCTCCGGGGGTCTGGCTTCTGTGCACATGCGTCTGTGTGTGCGTCCAGGGTGGGCCGGCCGGGTCGGGAGGGCCCCTCCGAAGCACAAGTTCATCCCTGGAGGTTTGTGAGCCATTGGACTGGGCTGAAACGGACAGTTGGGTCAAACAAGGAAAGAGACCCAACAAGGAGGCTCTCTGCTCCCAATTGCACTCGGCCGCTCACCTCCCATCCGCCCTTCTCTGTGGGAGCTCAGAGCCTCCCTGTCACTCGGACAGTGGCCCGAGCAGCCCCAAGGGAACTGCGTGTCAGCAGGAAGCTTACGTTGACTGTGGTGGAGACCAAACCGTTAATTGCTTAGAAATCACATGAGGATTTTTAGCCTGAAAAAATAAATTTTTGGAGGGGCGTGGAGAGGGGACTGAGTATTCAACTTTTCATGGATCTTAATTCTAGATACTGGCTTCAGCCCATTGCAGTAATTCCTCTGTCAAGAAATGAAAGACAGGGGAAGCCGGGATGGCTCAGTGGGTTAGGCACTCACTTTGCAGCACCAGGGACCCAGGATCGAATCCTGGCCCCGGCCCGAGCGGACCCATATGCTGAACTGGGAGCTCCCCCAGTTCAGTTCTCTCTCTGTCTCTCTCTCTCTGTCTCTGTCTCTGTCTCTCTCTCCCTCTGTCAAAAACAATAAAAAAAAAATTAAAAAAAAAAAGAAATGAAAGACATTTAGAACGCTGTGCCCGGTTAGACGTAACGCGCATTCGCTTTCTGTTTCCGCTCAGCATACGGGATGGAAATGGGAGAATGGGGAATTTAAGGACGATTTGATGCCTTCTCTGTATTTAACTGAAGGTGGCTTCCACACCCTGTGTGTGTTTCGAAGTCTCTGAAGCCAGAGGGGATTTGGGGATGAAGGCCAAGGTAACCCTTTAATAGTGTGAAGATCGGGGCTAAGAGGAAGGCCATGGCTCGTCGCTAATCCAGGTACAGCCCCCACACTCCTATCCGACGTGGGGCTCCCCGTGCACCGGGAATGAGGTGCACGCTCTGCCCGGGCTCCTCTCACCCCTGCACGGGGCCCCGGCCCCCTGCCCCCCGCGCTCTGCTGTGCCAGGCCCACTTCGCGGCTGCGCCCTGGTGCACGGCCCCACGTCCCCGGGAGATCCAGCCGTGTGTGGCTCACGCGACTGAAGTCAGAGATTTGTGGGTTGGATCTCAGAAGGAGTTTGTCGAAGGTGTTCACAGTTGAAGACAGGAGCCCCCACTGGCCACCCAGCCGCTGGGCTCGGGGTTGCTGGAACTGGGCTGAGGCTGCAGGTTCCGAGGTCCAGCTCCCCTGCACCCCGCTTGGCTGTGGCTCAGATGGGGGGAGGCCGCCTTGTCATGAGGGGGAGCCAGCTTGGGGGGGTTCTGTCAGCTCCTGAAGCAGAGACCGAGGCTCGGGGACCATCGGGGACCGTCAGGGACCAGGCCAGCTCTCCCAGTGTGTTGCTTCGACTTCCTGGCGTTGGAGGATGCAGTACTGAGGACAGGGGTCTCGCTGACTTCATCTCTGCACCCCAATGCCTGATTTAGGGCTTCTACATAGTCGGGCCTCGGGAACTAATCGAAGTGAGTGGCAGGGTACGTCTCAGGCAGGGGGAGACTTTGTGTTCTTTCAGACTGATGTTCTGGAAATGTCTATTCAGGGTTCATTTCAATGGGAGAGCAATTCGGGCGCGGCGGTGTGGGGGCTGCTGTCTGGCTCGGAGTCTGTGGGCGGTGGGGGGGTACCCAGTTCTGGGGGGTCCCCTCGCGGACCCCTGATTTAGTTTCCACGCCGTGGAGCGGCCTCCCGGGTGTGCGCTCGGTCACCGCGCACGGGAGCTGATTTGAGGGACCCGCTTGTGTGAAATTTCCAACAAAGGGTTTCAGCACGCTGCACGCGGCCGTTCTTCCATGTTTCCAAGTTTCTGTGGAAAGTCAATGATGGATTCAGCGGCACCCATGCAGCCTTCTTCAAAAAAAGGAATGATTTTTCAAAACAAAGTAACGTCCTGATGATCCGTCGGGAGGGGGGCGGGGAGAAAGCAGAACGCCGTGTAACACGTTACTTATGGGGGCAGGTGTGTCCACTCAGCGGTCGTGCCCAATGGAACCTCTCATCACGTGACTCTGCTTCGTGCAGAGCTGGGCGCGCCCCCTGGGGTCGACCAGATGGGCCCCAAGTTCTTGCGGGCAAGCGTCAGTCAGCTTGCCTTCTTTTCCGTGGGGTTGCCGACTGAGGTCCCTGGGGCGTTGTCACCTTTAGTGTCTGTCAGAAGCTCCTGAGGGCGCCGGTTATAGAGACAGCGGCATCCTGAGCAGCCTACGTGGGGTGGGCGTCTGCTTCCGCCATGAGCTCCCCAGCTCCTGGGGCGCCTGTCCCTCCGTGGGAGACCCCTTTCTCAGGCCGAGTGACCAGAGGGATCAGGGAACTCTGGGGTGACTTCCCGTGTGGCCCGGGTTACCCTCAGAACCCTTCCAGTTCAAGGTGTGTGAGACCGTGGATTGCACTGGGGCCAGGTGACAAGTGGGCCAAGTCGCCTGCCCCTGGGTGGAACCGCAGCAAAGCGGAGCCACGTCAGGGCCCAGTGCTGTCACCGGGCACCTGCGTGGTGGCAGGTCCCTGTGTGACCCCAGAGAGGCACAGGCCCTGCTCTCCAGCGAGCAGGTGGATAAGTGAACACCCGCCCGGGCCGTGGGCGCAGGGCGGGGTGGGCTTCCTGGAAGAGGAGGGCTTCGCCGAGACGTGGGGGCTTCAGGGACACTGAATTACGTGGGGCGTTTACGTACTGAGGCTGCGGGTTCCGGTGAGACAGGGGACCCGTGTGACTGAGGGAGGGCACCCTGGCTCCCCAGCCCCGGGTGGCGGCCATGACTGACCTCCGTACGGCTGACGGGAAGCCACAAGTCCAAGGTCACCACGCCCAAGGGGCAGAGCCTGGATTTAAACGCAGGTTCTTCGGACCCCAGGCCTGGCCCTGCCCAGCCGCCATGCGCTCCTCCCGCCGAGGGGCCCGGGGCAGGGGTGCAGCACAGGCCCCGGGGCTGGGGGCTCCGCCGTCCCGTTTGCTGAAGGGTTAAGTCCTGGTGTCTGGGACGGGCGGCCGGCAGGCGCGTAGACGGCGGGATTTATCTCTAGCAGGTGGAGGGTGCAGGGCTGTGGTTCCGCGGGGCCGGCTGACAGCTGGACCCCAGGCAGATAAAGAAGAGCCATGGCTGTCCCCCGGGTGCCCACTAATCCAGGCCGCCATCTGTCCCGCCCTTCACAGGCCGCCTCCTGCCAGAGTCCCGCTGGGCTCAGCCCCCCGGCTCCGGGGGGTCGCGGCCGGGCCCTGCGCTGCTGCTGCTGCTCACGGGCTCGGGGTGGGTGGCCCACTTGCTCCGCGGCCTGGGCTTCTGTGTTTGTGCCCTGGCTTCTAGGTCTCCTTGTGGCCAAGGTCACCGGTGTCCTAACTGGGTGACGTGCTCTTGGCTGCGAGGTCAGGACTCAGGGCTGCAGCTGAGCGAGGCGGGCGTTGCAGACGTCCGTGGTGGACAGGGGTGGCCCTCGCGTGTCCCACGCGTGGCCGGGCTGCCCCTGCGCACGCACACGCGCGCACACGCGGGTCATGACCTGCCAGCGGGTCTCCACGGCAGGGCGGTGCCTGTTGGCAGCTGAGCACCCCCTCCTGCCGCTGGGTCCCTGGGGAGCCTCGTTAGTGAGCGCCTCGTGGCGCTCGGCCTCATTATGTCACTCCCCACGGCAGCCCGGGGTGGTGGCTTCATTCTTCTCATCATCTCTGCAGCCCCCAGGGTTCCAGCCCTGAGCTCTTCATTCGCTTCCGCGCCTCATAGACTGTGACCTTCAGACTCCCGCTCCCATCCGACAGCTCAGTCCCGCCCCCGGTGGCGGGGCTCCCGCCGGGCCAGCTGCTGCCGGCTCTGCAGACAGCTGTCCTCCCTTCGTCCTGTTGGGGAGCACGGTGGGTCCCCCATCGGTGGGCAGAGAGCCAGAGGCAAGCTCAGGGGGCGCTGAGCTCAGCTACACTTAATGGAGGGCCGTCAGCACCGGTGGGGCTGGGCACTGGGGGTCAGGGTCAGGGCTGCACCCGGCTCCGAACACCCACCCCTGGGGAGTGGTGGGTGCAGCCACAGATGTAACGGTCACCCACACTGTGCCCGGCGCCGGCTGTTCTGGTGCCTTCCGCGGGACGGCTCACGACAGCCCCATGAGGCGGGCACTCTTGCTAGCACCCCCTTTTACAGATGGGGACACGGGGCTGCAAGCGGCAGGCAGGGCGGGATCTGAACCCTGAGCCTGAGGGCATCACCACTGCCCCCTGGTGAAGGTGCCCAGGCAGGGACAGGGGTGGCCCCACCGGCCGGGATGGGCTGCGCCCCGTGGGGCTTGTCAGGGGCACCCTGACGGGCCTGCAGGGAGTGGAGACGACAGAGGGGCAGGTGCAGCTCCCTGCGAAGTTGACCCTCCTGTCTGGGTCCCCAGGGCGGCTCTCGCAGTCGCTGAGCCCGGTGTGGTCAGGCGGCAAATGCCGGACTTTGAGTGGCAGACAGGTGTGGACACCTGTGGACCGTGAGCTGTAAGTCGTGCCGCGCCCCGAGAGGGCTCGCACACGCTCACGAGGCTTTACGGGCACCGCGGGTGCAGCCCCGTTCCAGGAGCCGGCCACAGCCCGGGAAGCCTCTTCTCTATGGCATCTGCGTAGAGGGGGCTGTGCGTGCCGTGAGCATGCATGGGAGTGCACAGCTGCCCACGTGCAGTCACACGCGTCCATGCGCGTCTGTCTGTGTGCGGGTGTGCAGTGGGGGAAAGGAACCGGAGCGGGGAGCGTGAGGTGTGTAGACGCGGAGGGGCTGACGTGCAGGTGTGGTGGCCAGAGGAGCGCTCACTGTCAAGGCGACGTTTGAGAAATTCAATGAGGAGATGGGCCAGGTGGCGGGTGCCAAGGCCCTGGGGCAGGGGTGTCCCTCTGTGTGAGGCCAGCAGAGCCCAGCGGGTGAGGGAGCACATGGTCTCCGACCCTACATTTGTTTCCCAGTGGTGCGTCGTTGAGAACAGTTTCTTTTTTTTTTCTCAAAGATTTATTTATTGTTTTTGACAGAGACAGAGAGAAGGGGGAGGACCTAGAGCAATCTTCACAGTTGCACATCATCAGTTTTCGACATGGTTTCGTTCCACACAGGTGGGCGGGGGCCACGCAGGGCAGGAACTGGGCTGCGGGCCCCCCACATGGGCAGCTCACCCCAGTTCAGCACATGGGTCCACACGGGCCGGGGCTGGGACTTGATCCTTGGTCCCCGGTGCTGCAAAGTGAGCGCTCAACCCACTGAGCCATCCCGGCTTCCCCATGAACAGTTTCTTGACTGTTTAACGCCGTCTCCCGTGTTCCAGGCGTGAGGGGCAGCCGTTATTTCCTAGGAACCCCGAGGCTTGGGGGAATCGGGCCGCTCACCCGGAACAAGTTGGGGGGCCCATGAGACGGTTCAGCCATCATGAGGACTAGGTGGCAGGTGGCTATTTGTAGCCACCACAGGAGGGGTTTGGGGCCCGGGTCCTGCCCGGAGCGGAAATAGACATGTGAAGTTCCTGGCGAGCAGCAGATAACAGGGGCTTTCATCATCTTTAGTAAATCCAACTTCAACAAAACTGATTGCAATAAAAATAGACGACCTTTGCCAAACGCCCGCTGCAAGCTCATCGTCGGGGGGGGGGGGCCCTGCTTCACATGACTGTGATCTTGGTCTCAAAGAAGACCGGCCAGTGGCTCTCCGGTCATGTCCCCAGCGCTCTCCTCAGAAGAGAACTCCGCTCGACTCTCAGACATCAGCAGTGACCCCGGCTCCTGCTGAGCAGACCCCCACACCCCACGTCTGCAGCCCAGGGGCAGCTGGAGGGCCGGGGCTGGGGTCCTACTCGGGCATCGGATGCTCCTGCTTTCTTTGATTCATGGGTCTAGTCGGCGGTTTTACAGTGAGGAGAGCAGGCCCCTCCCGTCTGCAGGGCTCCGTCCTGTGTGTCCGTCACGCTGAGCCTCCGCTGTTCCTTCTGTAAAATGGGAATCACAACACCCAGCTCGGGGGTTGCGGGAGCTCGAGTTGGACAAGGAAGCTCTTTGGAAGCAGCGGGATGCAGGGCCGGGGAGGGTGCTCTGCTCGCTTCCCTCTGCAGCTCCGTCGTGGGCGTTCGGGAGAGCTGGGTTTCTCTGAGATTTGCACCATGAACCACCTGAAAGGTGATTTCTTGGGTCTCACTTGCTTCTAAATTTCTTTTTTTTAAGATTTATTTTATTGGTTTTGACAGAGAGACAGACAGAGACAGAGGCAGAGAGAGACAGAGAGAAGGGGGAGGGCCCAGAGCCGTCTTTGTAGTTGCACGTCACCAGTTTTCAACATGGTTTTGTTCCACACAGGTGGGCGGGGGCTGCACAGGGCAGGAACTGGGGGTCTCCTGCATGGGAGCCACACCCCAGTTCAGCATGTGGGTCCACACGGGCCAGGGCTGGGACTGGATCCTCAGACCCTGGAGCTGCAAAGTGAGCGCTTAACCCCCTCTCTTGCTTCTAAATTAGAGAAGGCGCAAGTGAAAGAACTTGGCGCTGCTCATTCAGGAGTTTTAACGACACAGGTGGGTTTGCAGAACGACGGTGTTATTTGTTCCGTGTCGTCATCGGAGGAGTGACTAGCACCTCCTTTCGGGAACAACGCTCTTTCTGGTGCATTGGCCACAAACAGTGAGACACGTTTCTGTTTAATTGTGGGGCTGAGAACACCATGTTCACAGAGGCAGAATGAACTCACTGTCCTACGACTGTGCAGGGAACCGGATGCACGCAGAAGCACAAACCGTGGCCTTCGATTAGCCTTGGATTGGGCTGTTGTGGCTTTAGGGGGGAAGCAGACTTAATTAGAAGAGGTGCTGGAGGCTTTGCGAGGGGTCTGCAGGGGACCCCCGGGCAGCACGGGAGGCTGTAGGCCGGCAGTGTTCAGCCTTGTGGCTCCCTGGGTCACACACACACACACACATACACACACACACACACACACACAAATAATCACAAAGAAGTCTCATCACGTGTTAAGGAAGTTTACGGATTTGTGTTGGGCCCCAGTTGAAGCTGGTCCTGGGCCGTCTGTGGCCCGCGGGTTGCAGGCTGAACACACTCGCCTTAGACGTTGCCGGCCGTGTTCTTTGCGGTGGATGAACCCAAATCCCGCTGAGTCGATCCTTTGGGGTGAAGTCTCGGCGTACCGCCACACTGCTGTTAGGTTCCTGGGCTCTGTGTTGGGGTCCAAAGGAGGCATCAGCTCTTCTGTTGGCCGCTGAGAGGCGCTGTCGACACAGCGCAGGTGACGGCGTGTGTGCACGCACATGTGCGCACGTGCATAAGTGTGCATGCACACGAGGCCAGGGCGGGCTGCATGCTGGGCCCGCAGACGTCTCAGGTGTGGTCACACGTGTGGGTGAGTGAACTCTGCCGTGCGGGTGAGGTGGGAGCCTTGGAGTCGGCGCCTTGCACCCCGGTCTGGAGAGTGTGGCTCCCTCCCCGCCGGCCCGGGGGGCGCACAGCCTCCCTGGGTTGGAGCTGAGCAGGGGGAGCCCTCCGGGTGCTCCCTGGCCAAGTGGCTGTGCTCCTGCTCTGGGGGCCGTCCCCCGCCCTGCTCCACATGGGCCTCTCCCGGTGCTGTCTCCCCGGCGTGGGCTCTGCCAGCCGCCTGGCCCTTGCTGACTGTCCAGGGAGCAGGGTCAGGTTCCAT
The DNA here is from genome assembly GCA_004027555.1 of Craseonycteris thonglongyai. Classification (NCBI taxonomy): domain Eukaryota; kingdom Metazoa; phylum Chordata; class Mammalia; order Chiroptera; family Craseonycteridae; genus Craseonycteris; species Craseonycteris thonglongyai. The sequence goes on from PVKE010003972.1 coordinate 20,555, forward strand.
ACTGTCCTTGGGCAGGGTCCTCCTTGTCCTCGCTCCACGTCGTCGACAGCCCCTTCCCTTGCTTTCAAGAGACTTTCTTGGCACCAAGTCCCTCCCTTCTGTCTTCTCTGCCCCCGTGGGGAATGTCTTTGTGTCCCGCCTGCTGCAGGGGACTGGCGTGGGGCTCCTTTAGAAAAGGGCAGCTTTCTGGGCCTGGGGTAGCTGCCCTGCTGACAAACCTGCCTCATGGGAACCCTCGGGGCCATAACAAGCCGCCCCCCAGCGACCCCCCTAGAATCAGGTGACCAGATGTCCCGCTTTTGGCGGGACAGTCCCGATTTTTAACAATTTGTCCCGCGTCCCTCCGTGTTTTAAAAAAGTCCCGATTTTTGGAAAGAATGCATGACAAGCTAGGGAGCGGCGGGAGATAGACCACATTTTTAATCAAGAACCCCCTCCCCCCGGGTCCCTGGTGTCCCGCTTTACCCATGTTAACATCTGGTCACCTTACCCTAGAACCGCACGCCTCTTTCCCTGTCTGTCCTGGTTGTTTACTGGACAGCTTCGGGCTTCCATTTGTGTCTTCCTGACTCTCCTGCTCCTCCCGGATGCAAGTGGGCCCCGGCTGCTGCCCTGCTTCGGGCTGGCCCTTAGTGACTGCTGGTCACGGCCTCCGACCACGAAGGGACGTAGCTGGCTGTAAGCAGGGCCTTGCAGGAGCGGGGCTGCCCTGCCCGGGCAGCGGGTTAGGCCCCTGGCACGCCGCTTCCTTCCTGTGAAGGTAGAAAGCAGGAGCTCCGGGTGAGACGTCCTAAAGGGAAGCTCCCCGCCCTTTCGGATGTTAGCGAGGGCAGTACAGGAGAAAAGAAGCAAGGGTTTGATTTCTTTGTCTTTGAAGATAAAAGCCCGAGAATTTGCCCAAGAGGGTTAACAGCTGACGCTGCCCTAATCCGTCCTGTTGAACGGCTTTGGGAAGGTGGACGCTGGCCCGGGGACCGGGCGGCTCAGGTTACCGTGTCGGGAGTCCGGTGGGTTCTGATTTCAGCCCCAAGGCGTGGGGGCTGGACTCGTGGACCCCACAGGGCCTCTGTGCTCTGCGTTAAGGATCGGGGCTACAGGGGTGTCGTGAGCCGTGCAGGGACTGGCGTCAGGGGAACTCAGGCTGAGAGCCCGGAGCAGAGCTTGGGGTTGGGGCCCAGGGTCTGTGCATCCCGTCCCCTGTGGGGAAGGAGTCTTTGCGCCCCCGACAGGGCTCTGACATTTCACCTCGTAGGAGGAAGGAGAAGAGGGGGGCCCCAGAGAGCTTGCTCCTAATCAGGTTTTACTTCTGCAGAAAATGTTTTAGCAGCAAATTACTTCGAGGAGCCCTTCCTGGGGATTTGTAATTTGTTTGATACATAACGCGGCGCCATCCCGGTGTCGGTTGGAGTGAAGGATACGCTGTCATTTGCTGGGGAGCAGCGAGGCTGGCGTAATCAGACGTGATGATCGGCTCCCGATGCTGCCAGATCACGTCTCGCTCCCGGTTCTGGGGGTCAGAACGGAGCGGGGGCCGTGTCTGAGCCCTGCCCCCCACCAGCTCGGACCTGCTTGTTTCCGCGGCCGGATTACGGGCCGTCGCAAAGAGGCTGTCGGTCGACAGCGTTTTCTCCTCCTCGGCCCGGGAACCTGTTAGAATCCCGCCGCTGGAAGGGATGAAGTTCCCCCCGAAAAGGCAATGGGGGGTGACCAGAGCGGTGACCATGCCGGGCCCTGCATGCTGGACAGACGCAATGATGTGGGGGTCTGGCCCGGCTTGACCCCTCACTTGGGGTTGCCACACAAAATACAGGATGCGCAGTTAAATCTCAATTTCAAATAAACAATCCATGCTTTTTGTAGTCTAAGGATGCCAGATTTGGGGTGTCCTTGTACCGAAAGTACTTGTTGTATAGTTGAACTTCAGATTCAAGTATTGCGGGGGGCTTACTCGTATACTGAGGAACTGTCCGGATAATAACCTGTTCTTGGTCTGAGATGTGGATATCAATGTGGGGCCATATTTTTATTACATTTGCTAAATCTGCAGCCTGCTCTTAGCAGCTTGGAACCTGGGCTCCTATAGGAGGGGAGCGCCCCCCAAAACTGGAATGATCGTCCGGAGGGCAGCCCCGGGTAGCACAGGCCTCCCCCGCTGGGTGAGGGTCCTCGGAACCCATCTGCATCCGGGCACCCGCTGGCGTGGTGGGAGGCTGCGCGCGGCTTCCGTGAGTTATTTTTGGAGGCTCTCAACGCCTTTTCCCCTCTCACGACGGGTGATCTACACGAACAACGTGCGGCGTGACAACGCACCTGCCCACACAGCCCTGAGTGCTCAGCGGTTTTTGACCCAAAAACGGCATGACCCCCGTGCCCCACCCTCCCTAGTCACCCGATCTCCCCCGAGTGACTTTTGTTTGTTTCCTTGGATGAAAAAAGCCCTCAAAGGGAAACGTTTTGCTGACGTGGAAGAGGTGAACCAAAAAAAGTAATGGCAGAAGCACTAGAAGGCATCGAATTCCATGAGTTCGAAACCTGTTTTGAGCCGTGGAGAAAGTGTCTCGATAGGTGTATCACATTAAACGGAGGGTCCTTTGAAGGTGACTGAAGTTCAAACATGTAAGGATGAGCACACGGGTTTTAGACTTACTTATTTTTAATTGGTTTTTTTTACAGAGAGAGAGACAGAGAGAGACAGAGAGAAGGGGGAGGGCCCAGAGCCGTCTCCATAGTTGACATTAGTTTTCCATATAGTTTCACTCCACAGGTGGGCACAGGGCTGCGCAGGGCAGGAACTGGGCCGGGAGCCTCCCACATAGGCCCCGGCAAGAACTGAACTGGGGGCACAGCCCAGCTCAGCATGTGGGTCCTCATGGGCGTGGGGCCGGGATTCGATCCTTGGTCCTCGGGGCTTCAGAGCGAGCGCTTTACTCTCTGAGCCCTCCCGGCTTCCCCAAGCACACAGTTTTTAATAAATAAATTCCAGGTTTTGGGGGTCCCCCCTCGTGTTGCTGCCCTGGGTCCCCGCGCTTCATCCGTGTGACGGAGGTGATCTTTCCGGCTGCCACACGCACCTCTGAATGCCCGGCGGCTCGCCCTTGCCCTTCCGGCGCCCTCCTTGGCCTCAGAGCTCAGTCCAGAGGTGCCCATTTCATGCTCCGAGGGGGGCCGAGGGCACCCAGGTTGGCAAGGTCCTGGCTTCTGCCCCCTGCCCCTGGCCAGTGCTGCGGGGCAGGGACCAGACAGCAGCCCGGAGGCAGGCCCGAGACCACGGGCGTCTCTGCTCCTGTCCTTCATCGTCACGGGAGCCCAGGGGGCTGGCTGGCATCCCTCTCCTCCACCCAGTTCTCCGTTCCATGTGCCTTACTCGAGCCACCCCTCCCTGTCTGGCACAGACGGGCTCTGGGGACGTGGTGGCAACCCCCGGAAACCTCCCTCCCCGCCATGCAGGTGCAAATGGTCAGAGGAGGCCATGAGCCATGGGAAACGGAAGGACCTGCAGCAGGTTGGGAGCCGCCATCCCCGTACTGACCCCATGCCGACCCCATGCCGTCCCCATGCCGACCCCATGCCGTCCCCATGCCGACCCCATGCCGACCCCATGCCGTCCCCATGCTGTCCCCATGCCATCCCCGGCCTCCTCGCTCTGCAGGGTTTGCACCTTCCTTTCAGGAGCTTGTGTCCCTCTCTGGAAGTGCCCAGGGTGTTTCCTGGGTCACGTGGGCACCCTCTGCCTGGCACATCCCCAAACCCCAGAGTCCCAGGAGGAAAGAATGTCACCGTTAGGCCACACTGTCTGCACCAACGGCTTAGGCCTGGGAGCCGCTCTTACCCGGGTTCACAGACACGGTCACTTAGGTGGGGCCTCTCTCCCTAAGGGGCCCCCCGCACGCCTGCTCTTACGGCTTCAAGTGCACCCCCGCCTCCCAGGCACATGGGGACTCCCAGGGGATGGGGCTCTGGCTGAGTCGGGGGTGGAGGGTGGGCTGGGAGGGCTGGGGGGCCCACGGCCGGAAGCGAAACGCTCGCCTTTCTTTCTTGTTGTCACCTCCCTGTCCTGCTGAGACCCTCCTGCCCTCGCTGCCTCTGTGCCCCTGACTGGCTCCTGCTGTTCCGGCCGGAACGGGAAGGAGCTGCCCATGTCCAGAGCTCGGCCCTCCAGCTCCCGGCCTGTCCCACTCCCCACAACCCCGAGTTCCTGCAGCGGGGTCGCCCAGCGTGGCTGCACCCCCGGCACGGCTGAGGAGGCTCCCCCCACGCCCCTGGAACGAGTGTGGGGGTGTGAGCAAGTGTGTGAAGCCAGACACCGACCCACACGGGGATGCACGGCCAAGGTCATGCTGAGATTCCCGTGGGAAGGCTGTCAGCGGCCCGGCTTCCCCGCCGCCTGCCCGGTTTCACGCCACGTGGTTCCTCCAGGAGTCCAGGCGGCCGGTCCTTGGCGTGAGGCCCTGCCCGGCCCCTGGGCCGCCTGCCGCTGCATACTAAGCGCAGGCCGCCGCAGGCCTGCCAGGGCCCTGCTTTCTCGGGTGACCGGAGGCGAGACAGCGTGTGTCGGGCCTCGGCCCTGCACCCCCCGGTTCTGGGCACCCACGGCCCCGCCGTGCCTCCCGGGAAGCCTGTGAGCCCCGGAGGCCCTCCTGGGAGCTGTTGCCCCACCCACCCCCGCGGCCCCCGCCCGGCTCCCCACACTCTTGCTTGAACAGTTCGGGAAGTCCTTTCTAGGCAATTAGGAGAAGGCTCTTCACAGCCCCAACAGGCTCCCCCAGCGCCGTTCTGCTGAGCGCAAGGCTTGCGGCGTGGGTGAGGGAGCCCATGTGCCTTCATATGCCAGTCAGCGCGGCCCACGCCAGCCAGGCCCCGCCTCCTCCCTGGCCCGGGGGTGGGAGCGGGAGGGTCCGGGAGGTGTGGACTGAGAATCTGATGGGGTGTGGGGGGGGCGCTGGGGGAGGAGGCGAGAACCGTGCTGTGAGAGCGGGGGGCACCGGCCGGGGGGTACGGCGATGGCCCAGGGCCCACAGGTCCCGGCAGGCGGTGCCGTGTGGCCCCCAGGCAGAGCGCGAAGCCCCAGTGCCCGGCTCCCCGACGCGGCTGGCTAAGAGTTACACCCCGTAAAAGGGCGTCTGTCTCTGGGTTCTTTGCGTGGATCAGAGGCTATGATGTTTCTGGGTAATGAGATCCATTATCCGGTTTTCAGTGGAACACTTAGCAGAGAAATCATTGGAATGAATAAACAAGGCAATATTAGTACCCAAACATCCCTTTAAATATAATGGAAAACACTCACTTCCCGCGTTTTGGTTGTTTGGCCAACCCTGAACGGCGTCATAAAAGAGAACGGAGAAGCAAATGTGTTCGTCTTCGCGGGACGCTTCCCATATATTTTCTTTGGAGGATCTGGGACGTAAACAGAGAGTGTTAGACTTGCCAGAGGGGCGGCCAGGCAGCTCGACAGACAGAAGAGCTGAGGCCCGGGGGTGCCGGAGGGGCTGGGGTGAGGTCTGGCCTCGTCACCTGAGGCTACGGCCGGAAGGTGGTGGCCAAGTGCCCTCTTTTTTTTTAAAAAAAAAAAAATGTATTGTTTTTGACAGAGAGACTGAGAAGGGGGAGGCCCAGAGCAGTCTCCATAGTTGTCCATCATCAGCTTGCGACACAGTTTCATTCCACACAGGTGGGCGGGGGCTCCCCCACGGGAGGCTCACCCCTGAGAACTGGGGGCTGAACTGGGGGGCTTCCACATGGGAAGCTCACCCCAGTTCAGCACATGGGTCTGCACAGGCCGGGGCGGGACTCGATCCTCAGTCCCGGGGCTGCAAAGCGAGCGCTTTACCTGCTGAGCCCTCCCGGCCTCCCCAGTGCCCTCCTGCGCTGGCCTCTGTCTCCTCGTCTCAGAGTTGGGGACACTGGTGATGAGCCCACCGGGAGGCCTGTGTGGGGGCTGCGTGCTGCAGCGGGTGGGCAGGTGCTCTGCGAGCCCTCCTGCCCGGCTCTGACCCTCGTAACCAGAATCCAGGTCTCAGGACGGTGTGATCTTGTCCCCAAAGGCCTCAAACGCCGAACGCCTCGCTCCAGGTGTGACAGGAGGTGGCCTCCCGAGGAAGGGTGTCCCTGGGCAGGGGCGCCAGGAGGCCTGAGCACGGAGATACCGGGCCCGAGTTCACGTGCCAGCCCAGCCGCCCCTGTGCGGCCCCAGCAGCTGAGACTCCCAGGGCCATCGGGGCAACTCCGTGGCAGGTGCAGGAGGTTCTACAGTGGGAGAGACTTCCAGTGGGTTAGTGAGGTTCCAGCCCACACCGTCCTCCGTGGTCACAGAGCAGTCGGGGGGACTCTCAGCCCAATACCAGGTGTGTGGCCTCGCTGTGTGGCTCTGGGCACGTTACTTAACCTCTCTGGGCCTTCAGTGCCTCCGCTGTAGAAAAGGGGATAATGACCCTCCCTTAACGGTTTCTTATGAGAATGACTAAGTGAGGGTCGCGTTCTGAACATGGTGGCGGTTATCACATAACCAGCAGCGTGACCTGGGGCGGGCACCTGGCTTGCTCTTGCCCCACTTGTGTTGTCGAGATCCCTTCCCTTCAGTTAAGTGTATTCCTCTTCCCAGGCGTATAATTCCGTAGTGCGCGTAGCATTCGAAGCTCTACCACGTTAATCGGAGCTTTGCAAACCCCTCCTCACCGTAAGAGAGGTGAGTGTGGCCGACATGGGGAAGCCCCCTCGGGGTCTGAGTGCGGGAGGCGGGTCTCTGTGTCAGGCCAGGCAGGCAGGTCAGTGGGGGAGGGACCCCGGGAGCTTGTGTCATGTCTGGGGCTGGAGGGTTGACGACTCAAGGGGCCGCCAGGCTAGGCCGGTGGGGCCTCTCCTGACACACCTCAGGCCCCTTGGTTTTCCTTGTGAGCCGAGAGGTAGGCGGGACGATGAGGTGGCGTCCGTCCGAGAACGCTGCCCTACTAACAGCCCCACGGCTCTGGGCGTAACACGGGCACGCGCCGCCACCGCCCAGTTAGGTGCGGCGACCGGGCCTGCGCGGTTCTGGCTTGGCTGCGGTCACATGGTAGGGCGGGAGTCACCGAAGCTCCGGCACAGTGGCATCCCCGGGGTTTGGGTGTCCGGGCTGGGACGGCCGCGATGGCTTGGGGCCGCCTGGCCTCTCTGTCTCTGCGGCCGCCTCACATGGTCTGGGCGTCCTCACAGCATGGCGGCTCCCAAAGACAGAAAGTGGAAGCTGCTGGTCTCCGAGGAGCCGGACACGGTGTCCCTCAGCTGTATCCTGTGGTCAGAGAAGTCACAAGAGCCAGCGCAGCTCCAGGTCGGGGACGGGCTCTCACCTCCTGAGGGGAGGAATGTCAGCCTCCTGGTCTGAGCGTGTACTGTGTGTCCACGCCCCGTGGCGGGCTTTTCACCTCGCGTACACCTGCAGGTCTCCTAGGAGACAGGGGCTAGCATGCCCCCTTTCACAGACCAGGAGGTGAAGGCAGGCAGTGGAAGGAACCTGCCCAAGGCCCCCCGGGGGGATGTGGGGGAGTTTGGCTGGAACCCAAGACCCCCTTTCCCCCCGCAGTACTGATCTGTGTGGGTGGCAGCCGATGCGAGCCTGGGACCTGCCTGCTCCTCCGGCCAGAGCTGGGTTTATCCCCGGGGATTGATCCCGCACGCCCCCATGCGCGGCCCCTGCGCGGTGCAGGCGACAGCGAGTCTCACAGGGGACCACGGGGCACGGTCTGCCCCAGCCCCGCCGTGGTCCCGTGGCCGGGGCCTCCCTGGCTTTGGAGGGCTCTTTTTCTGCAGACTGCTCCCCCATCATCAAAAAAACGCCCAGACTCTCTTCAACGGGAAACACGCCGGCTCTCTGGTGCGGTTTCAAGCCAGCCGGCCTAGTCCAGAGACGTTTCGTTGTATTAATGAAAACAACATGCGTTTGTGTGTGTTTCCATAGAGACTTCCCAGATTTATGTCCCCGGGGCATATCTCTGGATCCCGTGGAATAATTATCTTCCAAACATGCCGGACCTTCTGCAGGGCTCCCCGGCCCTGAGGCCGGCGTCGAGGGCATGTGTGTGAAATACAGGCCGGCAGGGTGGCCACGGAGGCCCGAGGTCTCCGATGTACGTGAGCAGCGGAGCTGCGGGGGCCCACGCACAGCTGGACATGCAGGCCGGTTGCATCTGCAGACGGGGCCGTTTAAAACCGACGCCTGTCTGCCAAGAATAGTGGGTTCCTCTAGCTTGGCTGCCTCGTAAGAGGTGCTTGGGCTGAAGGCAGATTGAAGATCATAGCCTTTGAGCACAGACGTGGTGCCCGAACCGCCGGGGCCTGGGGCAGGAAGTGATGGGGCGCAGGGAGCTGAGGGGGGTGGGGCTGGGCTGGGGAGGGGCAGTGGGAGTGGTGAGGGAGGGGCCTGGGGGTCGTGCTCACATCTATCCTGAGACCCCTGAGGGGGGTCGGCAGAGTTCCTCACCCCCCATTCCTGTTGGGTGTTCCTATGTTGGTGGAAGTTTTGAACTTTTGTTTTTATTATTTTATTTTTTAAGATTTATTTTATTGTTTTTGACAGAGACAGAAAGAGAGACAGAGAGAAGGGGGAGGGCCCAGAGCCGTCTCCATAGTTGCACATCATCAGTTTTTGACATGGTTTCTGTCCACACAGGTGGGCGGGGGCCGTGCAGGGCAGGGGCTGGGCCATGCGGGAGGCACATCCCCTTGAGCCAGGGGGCGAACCGGGGGGTGAGAACCGAACTGGGGGCCTCCCGGATGGGAAGCTCACCCCAGTTTGGCATAGGGGTCCGCATGGGCCAGGGCCGGGATTCGATCCTCGGTCCCCGGGGCTACAAAGTGAGCGCTTAACCCGCTGAGCCATCCCGGCTTCCCTGAACCTCTACAATAATATAAAAGAAACAAACTGATCTTTACTTTAAAAAAAGTTGGGAACGTAAGAAATGTCCAAACCTGTAGAGAATTTGCATGAGTTTATTTGAGCCAAACTGATAGCAATTCTGGGGAAGCAAGATCTCAACAGATTGAGAAAATGCTCCAGAGAACGGCAGTTTTGCAGCTTAGTTTACACATTAGAACCTAAGGGGGGTGTCACATGGAATCCATCGGTGGGAGGCTAAGGGGGCGGGAGGAGGCGGGGGAGGGGAGACATACTTCTTTCAGGTCGGTGGGTACAGGGGAGCAGGGCTTACAGCATGTGGGGGGCGATGGGCAACAAGGTAACAATGTTCTGTGTCATGGTTGTGCCCCGATTGTCTGGAAAAAGAAATTGCTCTGACATTTCAAAGGCATGTGATCTCAGAAGCACAAAAACAATAGACAATTTCAGAGGTCAAGATGACCCGCTTTTAGTTGGGAAGTTTTACCTTCCGGCCACCCTGTGTGGTTATTCTGGTCTCTGGGTTGGTAGGACCTGCCCTGTGGGCCTCCCTGGAGCCTGTCAGGGTTAGTATGTGGCCCTTTTAAATCCAAGGCTCTAAATACTCCCCAAGTGTCTTTGTTGCCAGAGAGCACCCCGTTCTCGGCTGGCTCCTGTGTTCACGGAGCCCGGAGCGAGCTGCCGGAGCAGCAGCCACGTCTGAGAAGGAGGGGGCTGATTAACAATTGCACAGAGTGACAGGCTTGCACGGGACTGTGGCAGGAGTGAATGGTCCTCCCCTTGTTAAACCCCCGATAGATGAGGTTTCTAACCACTATTAGAGACACGCATCTGCAGCAGGCCTGGCTCCTCAAGGGCGGCAATTCAAAATAGTTACTGTGTTTTGTGCTGAAATATTTGAATCCCTGGAATGGAAAATCCCCCCAGCAGATCTCTGGCCCAAGAGGCATTATCTCTGTTTCCCAGATGGAGCCTTGGGAGGCGGCGTGGTGGTCTCAGTTCTGGGCGGAGACCCCCAGCTCGGACCCCCGCACTGCCTGGGCCCACCGCCCGCTTCTTCCAGCCCAAGAGGGATCTGAAGACCTAGGGGGTCATGGCAACAGTTATACATTTGAAGAGCAAAGCCCTTGGCCTTCCCCATCTGGGAGCAGCTTTTACCACCCCCCCCTACCCTAACTCCCTGTCCCAGGAGCCCTCTCTCCAGGCTTGGGTGGGAGAGGGACCCCAGGCTGACCTCAGAGTTCCATCCTGAATTTGCCCTGCCTTGCTCCCACTCCCTACTGCCACCCGAACTGACTTGTCCAGCTTGCATGGAGCGGTGGCAGGGGTCTGCAGCTCATCCCAGACCCCCGGGGCTCAGGAGACCCCTGTGCATGCCTTTCTTGGTTCCAAGGTTGTGTTGAGTTCCTGCTGAATGCTCGAGGCTGAGGAAACCAGACACAAGGTGCTCTTATCTGGGGGCACAGCTGGCAAGGAGACCACCAGCTCCTTCCCGGAGACATAACAGGTCACAGCAGGGCACCGACTGGGGGCTGTGGGCTCCAACTGGGATGCTGGGGAGGAGGTGACGTGAGTTGGGTCCTAGAGACAGTGCTGGATGGTGACAGGCGCCCAATGCCCAGACACCTGATGAGGAAATGCTAGCAGGGCAGGCCCCCTCCCTACAGGAGGGAGACCCCCGCAAACCACCGGGTGCAGAAGCCCCGCCCTGCAGCCCGAGTCCCCGCCCTGCAGCCCGAGTCCCCACCCTGCAGCCCGATCCAGCGGGAGCTGGACTGGACCAGGGCGGGAGCATGGTGGGGCTCAGCCAGGCGATGTCCAGGAGCCTGTGCCTGGCTGGGGTCCCCGAGGAAGGACAGCCCCCAGGGCGGCTCACACAGGGGCCCCCTTCAGTCTCGTGGCCCAGGCAGATCCTCTGCTTCCCTTGTACAGGCCGCTCATCTGCTGTGGCCTTTGTGGCCAGGGGCGGAGATGACATTTATTGAATGCAAATCACGCTACAGAAATTTATTTCCCTGCCTGGCTGTTATTCCTGCCTACCCCTCCATCCCAGACTTATGAAGCATATGGATCTTGTCTTTCAACAATCCCTCAAAAGCTCTGACTTGCAAATTAGACCCTTGAATGATCAGCTGGACATAGTCCGAATTAAATAAATTCAGCTATTAAGGAAGCGGCAATTGATTATCCAATGACAGCAGGCTGGGAATCATGCTCCTGCCCCAGCAAAGTGCCTGAGGCTCAGGGCTGAGAAATAAGAAAAGGAAGGAAACGCCCATTGAGCCGGCCTTTCCAGCAGCTTCCCTGGAGCTCGCAGGACACAGACCAGCATCCCCGTGGGCACTGGCTCTACTCGTCCTGACGTAGAGAACCTGGTGAACCAGGCCACCGAAGCCCTTTTTGACTTGTGTGGATTGGAGAGTTTGCATTATGTATGAAATGCAATTTGCATTCATTCCAGGAAAAAAACAATATTGATAAATGCGTGGTATGTGTATACAAAATAGATTTGAGCAAGACATAGGGGTCCTGGGAGTGCGGGTGGACGTGGGGAAGTCAGCTTTCTGAACGGGTGCTAACGTGGTGGGCAGGTGGTTGTGAAAACTCTGACAGGTCCAGCAGAAGCGCAGGCTCCCAGGCAGTGTACCCGGCTCCCTGCCCGTCTGCGCCCAGCAGTCAGGGGATCACAAAGGCCACTTGCTCCAGGAAGCTCTCCTGACGCCCCTCCCTCGCTTTTGAAACTACACAGCGCCTTGTTCATCTTTGCAAAGAGTGGCAGGAAGTGCCGATGCTACCTTCTTTCTGCTAGTCATTTGTTTGTCCATCCATTTATCATCCATCCATTCATCTTCCTTCCATCATCCATTCATACATTTTCCATCATCCATCCATCCATTATCTACCCATCCTCCATCCATCTATCCAACCATCTGTCCATCCATCATCTATCATCCACCCATCATCCATCATCCATCATCCAGCCATCATCCATCCATCCATCCATCATCCATTATCCATTATTCATCCATCCATTCAGCCTTCCATCCATCATCCATCTATCCATCCATCCATTCATTATCCATCCATCCATCATCCATCCATCCATTATCCATCTATCCTCCATTCATCCATCCATCCAACCATCTACCCATCCATCATCTATCATCCATCATCCATCCATCATCCATCCATTCATCCATTATCCATTATTCATCCATCCATTCAGCCTTCCATCCATCATCCGTCTATCCATCCATCCATTCATTATCCATCCATTATCCATCATTCATCCTTCCATCCATCCTTCCATCCATTCATCCATCATCCACCCATCCATCTATTATTCATCATTTATCCATCCATCCTTCCATCTATCCATCCATTATTCATTATTCATCCATCCATCCTTCCATCATCCACCCATCCATCCATCCATCATCCATTTATCCACCCATCCACCATCCATCCCTCCATCCATCCATCCATCATCCATTATTTATCCATCCATTCATCCTTCCATCCATCCATCATCCATCATTCATTCTTCCATCCATCATCCACCCATCCATCTATTATTCATCATTCATCCATTAGTCCTTCCATCCATCCATCCATCATCCATTATGCATCCATCCATTCATTCTTCCATCCATTATCTATTCATCCTCCATCATCCATCCTCCATCCTTCCATCCATCATCCATCCATCCATTATCCATTATTTGTCCATCCACCCATCCATCATCCATTCATCATCCATTTATCTACCCATCCATCATCCATCCCTCCATCCATCCATCCATCATCCACACATCCACACATCCACCCATCCATCCATCATCCATCCGTCTGTCCATCATCCGTCCATTCATCTATCCATCATCATCTATCTACCTATTTACCCATCTATCCATCTATCCATCACATACCACCCATCCATCCACCCACTGACCTACCCACTCACCTGTCCATCTGTCTGTCTGTACATCACGGTGCACTGAGGGGCTGTCCTGTGGTCCCGCTGTAAGCACTAGGACAGAGGAATAACAGACAGACATAGGCCCCTGTCCTCCCAGACCTTCCAGTTCGGTGTGGGGGACGCAAAGCAAGAAAGAGACGGACAACTGGGATTCCCAGGGAGCGGTGGTTGGGAGAGGTTTTACTGAGGAAATAAATACCAGGTGACAGGTGGGACGTGCCTGGGGCACTTTGGTGACGTGGTCATGGAGGGTGTCCGAGGAGGAGGCTGAGCGTGTGCAGCCATCCTTCTAGGGGTTCCCATGTGGGACCAGTGGGCACACCATGGCCGTGACCCCCAGGGACACCCCAGGATGGCCATGGGGTCGCATGGCTGGGCCTCGTCACGTCTGTCCAGTGGAGGGACGAGCCAGGTGCATGTCAGCAGAGTGCGTCTGGGGAGCAGTCAGGGACCATCAGCCGTGCAGGCCCAGCGGAGGCCGGGCCGGGTCCTCCCGGGGGCGGGCACTGCCCAGAAGTGCCCAGAGGCACCAGCTCACCGGCCTGGGCTCTGTCGTCCAGGGTGACAGAGCTCTGGGAAGGCCTGCAGCCGGCGTCACAGACCCACTGGGTTCCAGAGACTCGTGTCAACCGTTTACACAGTTGCCTGCTGTTCCCAGAACACTGCAGCGGGAAGAACAGGGTCTGGGGACCAGAGATTCCAGACCCAGGAGGGAACCGGCCAGAACGATGTCACCGCGGCAAGCCTCGGCTTCCTCAGCTGTGAGGCCAGTGGGGCAGAAGGGTGGACAAGGTGCCGATCAGGGCGTTTGAGGGTGGAGAGGGGTTAGTGAGGCCGAGCGGAGGAGAGACGAGGTCTGGCCTGGCAGCCTATTTCCCGTGGACTGAACGGAGCCCCGCCTCCGCCAGGCCCTGTGCTGGGCCCCTCGCAGCCCCCAGGGTCCAGTGCTGCCGACGACACCAGGCCATTGCTGGTGTCCTGGAGGGTGGCACTGCGTCCCCTGAAGCAGAGAAGAGCCTGAGTAGGTGAGGCAGACGACTAGCCAGTGGCAAAGACAGACTCGGAACTGTGCCAGGGGCCCGGGCCTGCTGGGGGTGGCTGCAAGGTGCCGATGGCCCTATGGTGGCACCGTGGCGGGTGTCGCGGGTTGAATCGAGGTCCCCCAAAGAGACGTGTCTGCATGTTCACCCCCAGTTCCTGTGAATGTCTCCTTTGGCGATAGGGGCTTTGTAGACGTGACCGCGTTCAGCATCGCCCGGGAGGTCACCTGGATTGTCTGGCTGGGCCCCTAGATCCAAGGACGGGTGTCCTTAGACGGGCAAGGAGAGGGCGCGTGGGCACGCCGGGACGCACAGAGGGGCAGGCCGGGCGACGACGGAGGCAGAGACTGCAGGGAGGCAGAGACTGCAGGGAGACTGCAGGGTCTGCCAGAGGCTGCCGGGAACCCGCAGGAGAGGGGAGAGGCCTGGTCTCCACGGGGAACCGGCCTGCCGCCGCCGGGCTTTCGGCCCAGGGATTTCAGAACGATGAGGAAAAGACATGTTCGCTGTCCTAAGCCACTGACTTTGTGGCCCTAAGAAACAAATATAACGTGGATTTTCAGCTGCTTGATCTCACCCACAGACACCTGTCCCTCTGTCTGCACCACGTGACAGCAGGAGGGCCCGGCCTCCCGCCCCCTCCCCTGTGGGGCGGACCCCTCCCTCGCTCTCTGACCTGCTCCATGTCCTGCCACTCACTCCCAGGTTCCGCCCCCTTCTAGCCAAGCTGGATGTTTAAAGTCACTGCTGGGGACTCATTGTTGCTAAGAGAATGGTTGCTTAGAGCACAGAACCTAAAATTAAAGTGTGCCTTTCCCCTAAAAAAAGGTCCTCCCTGGATCCAGCCGTTTTCTGGAAACTCACTGTCATGGAGGTGAAGACTAAGATAGAGACCTGACTTCCTTTTTGGAAGCGTCTTACCAAATGTAAAACACGCAGAAAGGAACGTCAGGACGCGGAGAACGGCCAGGACAAGACATACGGCCTGCTGGGGAGTGAAGTTCATGGTCAGAAACCCAGCCCCTCTGCCCTGGCCTTGGCCCCCGACAGAGAGGAGCCAGAAGGTTGTGGATAATAACGATGCCCTCTCCACCCATCCGTTCATGCGTTCACGCCTGTGCCTGGCACGCTCGTATGCATTGCACGGGGCAGACACGGAAGAGCAAAGCACAGATCTTAAAGATTTATTTTTATTGTTTTTGACAGAGAGAGAGAGAAACAGAGACAGACAGAGAGAAGGGGGGCCCAGAACAGTCTCCATAGTTGCACATCATTGGTTTTTCCACATAGTTTCATTCCACAGGTGGGCGTGGCTGCACAGGGCAGGAACTGGGCCGGGGTCTCACCCTGGTGAGAACTGAACTGGGGGCACTCCCTAGCTCAGCACATGGGTCTTCGCAGGCCGGGGCCCGGATACGATCCTCAGTCCCCGGGGCTGCAAAGTGAGCGCTTAACCCACTGAGCCATCCTGGCTTCCCTGAAGCACAGTTCTTGCTAAGGGTTGGGGTGTTTCCATGAAAACTCTTCCAGGCAGGACTCTCGCCTGTTGGGTAGCCGGGCCTTCCACAGGGCCCGGGACAGGGCAGGAGCCGAATCGATGATGGCAGGATGGGTAGCCTGAGGTCCTGAAGGGTGGATATGAGCTTCCCAGCTGGAGAAGAGCTGGGACAGCGCGTGCAAAGGGACTGAGGCAGGAACTCGCGTGTTCAGGGAGCAGGGGGTCCTGGCTGGGGGCACTGAGAGCACCTATGGAGGTTGTGAGGGGGATGGGCTCTGGGTGTTTGCTAAGGAGTCCCGGCCTTACCCAGAGGCACCACGGAGGTCTCTGGGGTATTTAAGCTTGGTGGCAACAAGGTTAGCACAGGGGGAGTGTGTGTGCGCACGTGTGTGCACACGTGGGGCGGGAGGGCTCCTGGGTCATTTACCAGAGTCATCTTTGCTGCCTTCCGTTAACCATTAAGCACCATTTCTTATCTCCAGTGCAAGTCCGTTTTCAGGGGCTCCTGCTCATCACCACGTGACGGTGCTGAAAGCCTGCGGTGAGCGGCTCTGGCCCCGGAGGGGCAGATGCCCGCCGTAGCAGGAGCTGCCATCTCTGCCCTGCCGTACTGACACGCTCCCCACGCTGCGTGCCCTGCTGTCGGCAGCCTCTGTTAGGTGCGCTCTGAGCTGCATTACGATTTCATTCGCCTCTAAGGAACAGCATGGATCAGCCACATTCCAATTCCATAGGTGTTAGAATGTGAACCAAAAAGGCGAGTTCTGGGAGGCAGTGAAATACGGTAATAGAGGATCGACGGGAACGCGCAGATCTATGGTGGGGCGCTCCAGTTTCTCTCCGTAAGTGTATCCCGTCAGATTTATGTTCCGGAGCATCGACTGAAGCGAGCCAGGATGAGCCATAAATCCCTTGGCTCGTGTGCCAGCAGGCTGCCTCGGAGGGGGGACCTTTGGGCGCATTCCGGGGGAGGGGGGCACCCCGCCCGTGTGAAAGGGCTGGAGGTTTCCAGGGGCCGGGCAGCTTACGAGGGACAAATGCCGTCTGCACCGGGTCCTTCCTGTGCTTCGGGGCGTAAGCCGGACTCCCACGGGGGCGGGAAGGAATGTTGGTTCACACAGAAACCGGCGGAAGTTTCCGGAGCATTTCCGCTCCGCCTTCCCCCACGTCTCAGGCTCTCCAAGACCCCCTGTGCTCTGTAATCGTGTCTGCTGACCCCGGACGCGGGCGTTTCCCACTCGGGGAGCCCTGGCCCCACGTGACTGAGCATGGGCGGTGGGGGGTGCCCCGTGGTCCCATGCCGGGGACACGGGACTCGCTGCGTCCTTGGTTGTTAGAACTGGCTTTCAGGACCTGAGTTTTCTGAGTGGGAGGGGGCATCTGGCTGGCAGCTTCCACGGCCACCTCCCAGCCCACCCCTGAGGACGGTGCCCGAGGATGCGGAACAGGGTCCAGGCTCAGCAGTGACGGTGCCGACCAGCCACCAACATGGCCGGACCGGGCCGACGTGGCCGCGCAGCGAAAGGCGGGGAAGGTGGACGGAGAGCGGGGACGGGCGTGACCGCACGGGACGCCGATCCATCGTCCTGTTTCTGTCCCCGCATCGCGGTTCCCCCGCCCGGAAGCAGACCCGGAGGCGGGGGTTGGCAAGTGTGCAGGTTATTCCAGGGAGCTGGAACGAGCGGGCGGTCAGGCCAGCTGTGGGCACCTGGGGCTCCGTCCCTGTGGGGACTCCAGGTGACAGCGTTCTCCGCCTTCCATCCACACGTGGGGCGGTGCTGAGGGGGTCCGAGCGGGGCAGCGAGGGCCCGTCCTTCCGGCTTTGCATCTGCACGGAGAGGCGTGTGGACGGACAGACGCTGGCAGGCGTGCGGTGTTGCTGACGAGCTGTTAGAACTGTGACCGTCGGGCCTCCTGGCTTGAGCCCTCCCCCGTCTGGGAAATGAGGAGATTCGATTCCGCAGCGACCATGACTGCAACCTGGGAAGTGGGGAGGGCTCTGTGCAGGTGGGGGCCTGTCTCGCCCCTCACGGTGTGCCAGGCTGCTGCCAGGGGGTTGTGTGCCCAGTTGAGGGGCAAAGTGAGGGAAGCCACCAAATGAGACTCAGGGTGGGTTGGGAGGGTGGCCGAGTTCTCCCTCCTAACCGTTCCCCTGGCATCTGATTGGGGGCCGGGCGGGCCGCGGGCCTGACAGGATTTACTGGGTGGGCCGGGCAGGCGCAGGTGGGAGTCCATTGAACGGTTAAGAACCTGGCTTTGGAACTGGACATCCAGGGGCAAAGTCTGGCTCTGTCCTCTGCAGCTGTGTGACCTTGGGCAGGGTCCCCGCTTCTCAGAACCTCAGCGTCCCCCCTGTGAGTAGAGCTCAGCCACAGTCCTTTCCAGCTTGGTTGGGAAGATCGGATGAATTCAGTGCCCGGTCACGAGTGGGCAGAGGGCACCGTGCTCTTCACTGCACAGGCCTGGCTCCGAGCAGAACTCCAGATGCCGCGTTCTAACAGCCCACCCTGGGCTGCCCTGCGGCCTGGGTCCCACGTGCGGGACAATGTCCCCTCCTGGGACCTTTCACCCCTCTCTCCTCTCTTCCTGGCATCTCTGCTGCCCAGGCGGCCTGAAAACAGCCTCATTACCTGGTGCCCTATCCCCGGGGTAGCGGCTGTGAAACATTGAACTTCAGAGGCACTGGTTTTGAACTGTCAGAATACGGTCCCACTTCACTTACCTCTTCTGGGGGACAGAGGGCTTGTTCGCCTGTGCTCCTTCACTCGTTCCCTGGTTCCCGGTCCCCTCATTCGTCCTGAAGCTGTGTGCGCGGCGTCTGCTGCGAGCCAGGCCTGCAGAGGCGCGGATCAGCGAGCCGGGCAGAGCGGCCCGGCTGTCCTGCCGCAAGGTGCTCGCCCGGGGCTCGCCCTGGGTCGGGGTCCCTGGTGCCCATTCAGGGTCGGCTCACCGCCTCTCAGACCGCCGGCCTCCTCATCCCGCAAAGCTGGAGACCAGGGTCCAGCGTGTTGAATCCAGATGAGGGACAGGTGCGGCTGACGCGAGGGACGCCCAGGGACCACCAGCTTCCTCAGGGCGACCCCGGCAGTGCCCGCACGTTCCATGATTTGGGGAAGCATCTTCCCCAAACGCCTCCTCTAGTTTTCCGGGAGTAATGGGGCAGCTTCGCCGATGGCCAAGTGTGTCCGTTATTATGACAACGACCACGTCTGTAAATGGGGGCAGGGCCTCCGGTGTGTGGGCTCCTGGGAGCTGTCGGTGGGCAGCGTGGCCTGGGATCCAGTGGGCACCGGGGAACACGTCACAGAGGTTGGGGGTCCCTGCGTTTCTCCGTGGGTCCGGGCTGCTCTGGGATGCTGTGGTCCTGGTGCTGGGTCACGCAGCTGCTGCGTGGTCTAGGAACCCGGTCGGCTAACATCACGAGTGTTGTAAGCAGCCTGGGAGCCGGGACTCTCCTGGGACGTGAAGCTGCGGGAGCTTCGGGGTTGCAAGTTGACTTCTCTCCAAGGTTTATTCACATCACTCGTTCATCTGTCGGACTTGCACTGAGCACCCCAAAACAAGAAGGCAAGAGTAGGTGCATCCGAACCAGCACCCAAACCCGTGGTTTGGCGAGTGGGAGGGGCATATTGGAAACCTCTGGTTAGGGGCGGAACACCGCTGCTCACACCCCACAACGCAGGTGTCACTGGAAGCTAATGTGGTCTCTCCTGTGAGCCGAGCAGTGCCTGCTCCAAGGTCCTTTCCAGCCTCTGGGCCCTCTTGGAGTGTCTATTGTTCCTCAGGCTCAAGTCCCACTTTGCCCGGCCCTGTTTCTAGAAGTTTCCGGAGTGCCGTGCCTGCCCCAGGCTGCCTGCTGGTGTCTGGCATCCCTCACCTCCACGGGGGACCCAGCTGGGTTTGGTGCCCGCCCATGAACTTCCTCTGCACCCAGGGAGCTGCCCTGCTTGGAACCTTCCAGCTCCCCGGCCTCCGGAAGACGTGCAGGCCCCTGAACTTGGCTGAGAAGGCGGGCCAGGGCTGACTTCATGTCCGTCCACTCCCCTCGGGAACCGTCTATACAGGGAGAATGGCTTCCGCTCCCCGTGTGCCCAACATGGGGATCCGTGGTGACATCTGTGGGCGCATTCCACCCTCATTACACCCTGTGGGGGAAGCTGAGGCACAGAGAGGAGTAGTAACCCTCCTGAGGTCACCCAGCCTGTCTGTGGAGGGGCCTGGACTCCCCTGACCGCTGGGCTGTGCGGTCTAGACCGGAGCCACCGTGTGCCTGTCAAGACCTTGGCCTTGTGAACAGCTCTCCAGGCCCGGCGTGGCTGACAGCTCTTCAGGAAGCTCTCTCTGCCCCCGCGGCCTGGTGAGGGCCTCCCTTGGCCCCCCAAGTTACGTGGCCGGGAGGAGGCTTGGTGCTGTGACAAAGGACTGGGAGAGGGGACAGGCCTGCACTTTCCTGCAGGTTCACATACTAACGAGGCTGCGGTGACCCTGGCTGAAGGTGTCGGCAGCAACTGCGTCTGCGGGTGCAGCCCCAGCCCCCCGAATACAGACAGGCTTTCTATGCCGATGACAAGGACAGCCCACAGCAGGTAAGCAGGAATCCCGGAGGACGTGGGGCTTCGAGGATCTGAAATGCCCTTCGGGGCTTGGGGTTCCTGGGCACGCCGCGGCCTTGTCACCCGCCCACCGAGCTGGTGATTTGCTGAAGGTCAGGAGGCGAGGGCGTTAGATTCAATTAGGGGCATGAATCGCGGCCGGCACGTTGGACCCTGTCAGCGCCGAGCTTCTGGAAGCAAGAGAGCTCTCGTTCCACCCCCACCCCCCACGACTCACCAGGGCGCCCCGACGCCGGCCACACAGGCCCGGGCCTGCCGGACCCCCCAGCCCGTCCTCCTCCCCACGGTGCCTCTGGGCCTTGCTGGCACCGGTTGTAAATCGCATCCGGGAGCAGAGCGGGTCCCAGCCTTCTCGCCCCGGGGAGATGGCTCTTGGGCGTGGAGGCTGGACTGAGCGGGTGCGGTGAGCAGAGGGCGTGGGGCCTGTCGGAGCACTCACCCTCGCCTCGGACCCAGTGTCATCCCACTTCACAGATGAGGAGACTGAGGCTGGGGAGTAGCAGGCACCTCTTCCCACTTCATTACTGAGGGCCTCTGCCGTGCGGCCCGGCATTCACGGGGTCAGGAACCTGAGGGTCACACGGAGCAAGCCTGGCACTGTGCCCCGCCTTTGCTGCCACCAAAGCCTTCCCCTTTTTTCTTTTATTTTTTTTATTGTTTTTGACAGAGAGAGACAGAGTCAGAGACAGAGAGAGACAGAGAGAAGGGGGAGGGCCCAGAGCAGCCTCCATAGTTGTACGTCCTCCGTTTTCAACATGGTTTCGTTCCACACAGGTGGGCAGGGGGCTGCACAGGGCAGGAACCAGGCCAGGGGCCTCCCGCATGGGGTCCAAGCTGGGGGCCTCCCACATAGAAGCTCACCCCTGTGAGAACCGAACTGGGGGCACTCCCCAGTTAAGCATACGGGTTTGCATGGGCCAGGGTCGGGATTCGATCCTCAGACCCCAGGGCTGCAAAGTGAGGGTTTAACCTGCTGAGCCATCCCCCTATCCCCCCTTCCTCTTTTTTTAAAATAAGAAAAAAAGGTTTTAAATTTAGTTTTCATTATATTAATAGTTGGCATACAGTATCTTAGGTGTACGACATAGGGCTTCGACATTTGTATACCTCACGGGGTGACCACTGTGCTGTGCCCATCAGTCACCATACAGTTATTAGGATACTGTGGTCTGTGTGCCCTGAGGCCAGTTTGTACCTAGAAATCTGTACGTCTTAATCCCTTTTTCTGCCCACGCTCTCCCTGCTCCCCTCCGGTAACCGTCGGTTTGGTTTCTGTTTTGTTTTCGTTTTTAGATTCCACACGTGAGGAAAACCCTACTCGATTTGCCTTCCTCTGTCTGACGTATGTCACTCAGCCTGTTTGAATGTGGCCCAACACACATGCTTAAAACACGATGAGACTGTTTTGCCACCTCATGTCGGCTCATCAGCTGTCGGTAGCGTGAGTGATACGTGTGGCCCGACTCTGCTCCCGTGCGGTGCAGGGAAGCCTGCAGTCAGACGCCCCTGCTGTGCGGCCGCCGACGTTGTCGCAGACGCAGGCCTGCCTTGTGTTTGGTTGCTGTTCCCAAAGAGGAATCGAGGTGGTTGATGACGGAGTAAAAGCAACATAAAGTCAGATTAGCAGGGGGAAGGGAGGGCCGTGCAGCGGGGCTGAGGGTGGACGTCGCTCGTAGTGCCCCTGCTCTGTCGTGAACGCTCACTCGGCTCTGGGCTTCCTGGCAGCTGGATGAACCTGTGCCAGGTACCGAGCTGCTCCGGGGGCGCTTTCCCCAACTGAGCGGGGGCCCCACGTCCTGCCCGTCAGGGCCGCCGTCGGTCTCCTTTGACTTTGACCTGGAACGACGCACAGGGCGGCTTGGGGGCTTGGTCCCCAAACCCAGTTCACGAGAATGGCTGTGCCGGGAACCATGACAACCGGTTCAAGGGCACTGTCCTCTGCATGGGGTCAGGAGGGCAGGAGCTGGGGTCCAGTCCAGCTTACTGACCCTCCCGGGCGGCACTCAGTGCAGCTGCATGGGCGACAGATCATGACGTCTCGGGGGGACCGTTCCGCCTGTCCCTTGTCCGCAGCGCGGCTGACAGGTTTGCAAGCCTCTCTGATGTCTTTGTAGCCCCCGTGCGCGGCGTCAGTGAACTCACGCAGCTCTGAATTCCCTGGGTCTGTGAAGGAGCCGTGTTCCGGAAACATCTCTTTTCCCGTCTCCCCGTTCCCAGCACCAGGACCCTCCTGGCGTGTCCCCGGCCTCTGGGCTGTGGGTGTGGGCAGGGGTGGCAGCCCGGCGGTCCCTGGTGAGTTATTGTGTCGGTTCCTCACCTCGGAACCCTCCCTTCTGGCTGGCGTGACTCCTCGTGGATGACCCACGGCAGTGGCCGTGGAGGTTCCCGAGCTGTGCATTGGTGGGCGTTGGCCAGTTGCTTCCCTCTTATTTGTTTTCGTGCCAGAACGCCGAGGGGCCGCGTCGTGGAGGGCTGGTCGTGATGGGGGTGGGTGTCCACTCCGGGCTGGGGGCCTCCTTTGCCCTCACTGGGGCGGCTGCTCTGCTGTGCCCGGGAGCCCCCCCATCGGGATGGGGACTCGATCCGCCCCCACCTGGGCTCCTACTCGCTCTCACCAGAATCTCGATTCACTACTGGGTCCTTCCCGGGTTTCTGAGCTCCAGGCCACCTTCGCGGCTCCGTGCCCAGGCCCTCCCGGTGGCCTGGTGGCCCAGTGACCCAGATATGGCCCAGATATGGAGGTGACATCACTGCCAGTGCTGCCGCCCTGTCCCTGGCCTGGGGACCCATTTTCCGGTCAGCACACAGAACAATGCCAGCACTTTCTGGAGGGCTTACAGCGTCCCAGGGCTGTGGACATGTTGGAAAGCCCCCCGCCCTTCTAAGAAGTAGGTTGGACTGTGACATTTTGGGGGAAGTATCAAGGTTTGAAGGCATAAGCCCATAGAATCCCTTGTTAGCTCGAATGCGAAGGACTTGGGAATCGCAGGGTGTAAATGAACTCTGTTCGTATTAACGGATTGTTGGGTGCCCTACACCATTTTTATTTATTTATTATTTTTATTCTTTTTTGACAGAGAGAGAGAGACAGAGACAGAGAGAAGGGGGAGGGCCCAGAGCCGTCTCCATAGTTGACAGCATCAGTTTTCCATATAGTTTCACTCCACAGGTGGGCACGGGGCTGCGCTGGGCAGGAACTGGGCCGGGGGCTCCCACATAGGCCCCAAAAAGAACTGAACTGGGGGCTACACCCCAGTTCAGCATGTGGGTCCACCTGGGCCGGGGCTTGAGATTCGATCCTCAGGCTCCAGGGCTGCAAAGCGAGCGCTTAACCCGCTGAGCCGTCCCAGCTTCCCCAGACGTGGCTGCATAGGACAAGGACCGCCAGCGCAGCCTGGGTCTCAGCATCTGCTCCCAGCGCCTCCGCGAATCCCCGGTGAGCCCGGGCAGAGCTGGGGTGAAGGGCAGCAGGCTGGTCCGTGGGCTTAGGGCCCCCCATTGGGGGCATCTTGGGCTTGTGGCTGCCCCCCTGCAGCCCCTGCCTCTGTCTTTACGTGGCCTTTCTCTCTGCTCTGTGTGTCTCTTATTAGGACACTTGTCATTGGATTGAAGACCTCCCTGGATGATTCAGGATGCTGTCAACTCGGGATCTGTAGCTAACATCCTAACATCTTAAAGTCCCTTTGTCCAAATAATGTCACATCGCAGGGTCCCGGCATTGGGACGTGGACCCGTCTTCTGTGGGGGACCCCATGCAGCCCAGCACACCTGCGTGCCACTCCCCACGCCCCCAGGAGCTCCGCAGGGGGCCTGGCCCACGGGGATGGTTGATTTTACGTGTCCCGTCGAGCAGTTTCCGCGGATCCCTCCCCTCCTGGCCCTGCACAACCTTGACTGCTCGCCAAGTGTGTGTGTGGTGGGTGGGGGTGGAGGGATGAGCTGTGAGGCCAGGAAGGAGGGTGGGCATTCCCCTGGGAGCTCGGGCCTTCCTCCTTAAGGGCCGAACAGACCAGCAGCAGGGCCTTCCGGAGCATTCTGAACCCACATCAGATCCCTCTCTCTGTCGGTCTGGCTCACGCTGCGGATTCCCACAGGGGCCAGGCTCACATGGGCCCTCAGCTGTCCAAACAAAGCTGAGAGCACAGGAACGATGCTCCCGCGGGGGCCGTGACACTGTCAGACGTGGGCATGGCCCTGGGGGAGCCTGGGGGTGCGGGCCGTGTCCCTAGGACCCAGCTCGAACAGGATCGTCACCGTGAGCAGGTGCCCCTCTGTGCCCCCCAGAAAGCCAGCTAGCTGCCCCTCCTGCTGCCTCCTGCCCACCGCCCGGGTGCCCTCCCCCACCCGATGAGCTTGTGAACAGGTTCCCGAGGTGACCGGCTGGTGGCCCGGGCCCACGGTGGTCCTCCCCGCACAACCCGGACCCTCCTTCTCCAGGGAGAGGCGCTGTAGGAGGGAACAGGCCCTGTGTGCCCAGCAAGGAAGGCAGATGCTTTGGGGAGCAGAGAGGAAGGGGGTGCAGGAGAAAGAGGTGTCCGGGGAGCCCCTCAAGGCGTGACGTGTGAGCCGCTTGTCTGGCTTCCTGTCTTCTCTGTCGGGGCCTGAAGACAGGGTGACCTGACCTCCGCCGGGGCTGGTTCCAAAGCCAGAAGGGGCGAGGCCGCCCCCCACAGTGGGGGACGCAGGCCACAGGGGGCGTTGCTCATGGGTGCGAAGCCCACGCACAGAGCTGGGCCTTGAACGTGGGCTCCTGCCTTCCGGCCTGGCGGGCACGTGCACGAGGGCCACAGCTGACCGGGACAGAGAAGCCCTGGCAGAGCAGCTGACATGTAGGCAGACTGCGGACGCCGTGGGCCCGGACCACAGACACTGGGCGGCACTTTTCAGGCGTCGGGAGCCATGGGAGGTTGTGGGAGGAGCGTGTTCGGGGCGAGTCTTGGGAAGGGGAACTTGGTGGCTGGAAAGGAGTCTGGTGGAGGGGAGACCGGCCCGTGGAGTGGGGGGCAGTGCGGCAGGACTTGGGGGCCTGCGCACGGGCCCCTCTTACTTGAGGTGGCCCAGCCCTGCAGGGGGTGCACGGGCTGGGGAGGGGCCCCTTCCTGCAGCCTCCGGAGAGGACGGTCTAACTTCACAGCGTTCGGGGCCACCCAATAGATTATTTGTCGTCTCTCTGTAAAGAAAGCTGCTACTATAATAATATCGACTGTCTCTAATCTGGCACGTGACTGAGGGGAAAACGGGAGCTGCTTAGGGATTCAGGAGTATGGATCCCGCGTGGCAGGTAGAGGTGGGCTTTGGTTTTCCTGTCGGAGGGGGGAAAAGAGAACACGACGGCCTTCGTGCCCCTTTCAGGGCGGCGGGCCGACGTAGCGGCTCACACGCAGACCGTAGTTAGAAGCGCTGTGACTTGTATTTTTTCTTGTATGATGTATGACCAAAGTAACTACATTTCTTTTTCAGACGATGTAAAAGAATAGTAGTATTATTAAAACAATAACTTCATAAGGTTTTTTTTCCTAAGGTGATACGTTTTATTAAATGACCCTTCGCGTTTCTCGCTCGCACCACTGGCAGAAGGTGGATCTAAGAGGGTTAAGGTGGTTTTCATGTGGAAGGTAGGCCCCGCTTCCTCCGCTGTTGTTTTTTTTAAAAACAGTTTCTTGTTGGCAGGAAGGTGTTCAAACTGGCCGCATAAAAGCGACATGGGACCCTTTCGGGGCCTTTTCTGCTTTGTCCGGCGCTCTGGATGCAGGGAGGCGGGGGGCAGGGTGTGGGTCTCAAACCCAGCTCAGGGAGGCGGGGGGCAGGGTGTGGGCTCATGAACCCAGCTCAGGGAGGCGGGGGGCAGGGTGTGGGCTCATGAACCCAGCTCAGGGAGGCGGGGACCTTTCTGAAGCCCACTCATGCCCTCTGGCTCCTTCGCATGGGTTCAGAGAGGCCCTTGGGGCTCTGGAGCCGCGCTTACAAATTCAAAGGCGCGTAGTATATTAATTAACGAGTTAATCTGTGGCAAAGCCGGATGAATTACCCAGAGTCCTTACCTCCATTTTTCCAGGTGAGCACCCAAGGGCCAGCCGGGCTGCGGGGGACGGGGTGGGGGATAGCCGCACACTGGGGCCTGTGACAGGCTGCCCACCTGGGGGTCTCTGTCTCCCTTGTCCCCGTGTGCCTGCCCGACTCTTGTTTTGGGGGCAATTGGAGGCAGAGGGGTTGCTAAAGGGGTCTTCTCAGTCAGCCCAGGCTGCTATAGCAGAACACCAGACACCGGGGGACTTACTTGAGCAGCAGACATTTATTTCTCACGGTTTCTGGGGCTGGAAGTTCATGATCAAGGTGCCGGGCGATGCTGTTGCTGGTGAGGGCTCCCTTCCCCACGTGCAGCCGGCCGGCTTCTGGCTGTGTGCTCCCTGGGGGTGAGGTGGGGGTAGGAATCTCTTCTCATCAGGCTGCGGTGCTCTTGGCTTCGGGCCCCACTCCAATGACCTCACTGAACCTAAATTACCTCCTACAATCACACTGGAGGTAGGTCTTCAACGTACGGCTGTTTTGGAGGAGACACAACTCAGTCCATAGCAGGAGACCGTTGTGCTTGAAGAGTCTGCTGCCTAGCCCGGTGTCCCTCCTCCAGGAAGCCTTCCCTCTGGCCTCTGGGTTTTTGGGGTGCTCTGTCCTTCCGGGTGGTGGTCTTCTCTGTTGACTCTCCCGGTCAGTTAGGCTCTTGCCTGCTGGGCTGGGCACTGAGGTTAGACTTCAGAGGGCTAGCAATGGGGAGAGGGGCGCACCCTCCAGCTAGTGCAGGCGACACCCCGTGCCCGGCTCAGAGCTGGCTGCACCCAGGCCTGACTCTCGTCGGCCCCCGCTGTCCAGCTCCCACCCCTGCGTGGGTGCTCCAACATCTTCCCCCTCCAATGCCTGGAACAGCACCTCAGACCGAGCGGGCGCCTGGTGAATGTTTGATGAGTTGAACTCATTGCAGTGGGCAGCACAGACCAGTCGCAACTGCAAGAGAGGCTGAGCCGTCCTTCACGAAGCGCGCCCAGACCATTACCGGGATAAGCGGAAGGGGGTGCGGGAGAGCAGACGCCCCAAGTGGAGATGGGGGTCTCCCCCACCCTCCTGTCCTGCCTGATGCTACCAGCCCCCTGCGATGCCGGCCGAGGACCCCCAGCATGTTCCTTGTCACCCGTGTCACCGGGAGCCACCTGGCTGCATCTGGGAGAAGGACAAACGTGTCCTCTGATTGCCAGCAAGTCAGAGCTGCCCCAGCCTTCCTGGGGGGCCGGGTGGGGCGTGGGGAGGGGCTGCCTCTGCTGCTCCCAAGGGGATGTGCACCAGGGCCCAGGTGGGGCCTGAGGAACCGTGTGACCCCAGACTGGAGGGACACCGGTGGCTGACCACAGGGGAGGCAGCTCAGCTCCGCTGTTGCCCAGTGTTCCAGCCCTGGAACGTCTGGGATTTGCTGGGAGTTTCTGGGGAGCCTCACAAGGCTTTCGTCCCCACCTGTCACTGGGAACACGATCAGCGGGTCACAGAACCCCGGCCTGAGGGAACCAGCAGCGGCGATGGAGCCCCCTGCCCGGGCCCCACAGGGGCCGTTCTTTCTACGTGCCCAGCACAGCGGGGCCTCCCACCCGCGGCGGAGCTTCCCAGGGGCTCAGCTACCTGCCGTCAACGACTGTCAGAATATATTAAATGGAAGATTCCAGAACTAGGCAGTTCATCAGTGTTCAGTTGTACCCCCATGACATCCGAACTGCCCGCCTCTGTCCCGCCCGGGAGGCGGGTCGTCCCTTGTCCACACTGTGCACGCTCCCCACCCGTCTGTCACTGAGGAGCTGTCTGGTTATCAGATCCACGGTCCCCGCGTCACGGGGCTTGCGTTCGCGTCACCCTTGTTTTCCTTTTACTCCATAATAACGACCCCAAAGCACGTGGGTCGTGATGCCACCAAACGTGCCACAGAGAAGCCAGAAACGCTTGCTGTAAGTGAAACGGCGACGCTCTGGCCTTAACCGGGAGGGGAAGCACATGACGCGCTGAGGAGGCCGAGAGCTGCGGTAAAGGAAGAACCTTCCGTCCACGACGCCCTGCGGACGGAGAAAGAAGCCGCCGCTCACTTTCTGCCGCGCCTGGAACTGCGGGAGTCACGGCCGCGGCGTGCTGTCCCGGTGAGGACCGACGTGGCCTTAGACCTGCGGGGGGACAGGCGTGGCTGGGGGCCCGCTCAGACCTCCCGCCTCGTAAAACGGGGGTGCTGAGCTTCAGAGACCCCCCCCCCCGGGCGCCTTTGTTCGTGGTCGGTGCTTCGGGCCTGCGGCTGGCGGGACTCTGGGCGGGAGGGAGTCGTGTGGTTTTTCACTGTGGAGCCGCCCTAGATGGTGTTTGTACATAAATCCTGCGAACGCCAGAACCTGGCCCCCCAGGCCCCCCCAGGACGGAGACCCGATGACCACTGAGGTCTCCTGGGAGGGGGGCCAGCCCGCAGAGGCCTTTCCATCCCCCGCATGGCCTCTGGCCCTGTGCGGGGAGCCACCGCCCTCAGGGTCGGGGGGCCCAGGGCTCTGGGGGCAACTTTGGTCTTTTCTGGGCTCTGGGCCCAGCCAGCACCTCCCAGGGGAAGGCTCCCGCTGGCTCTTCCTCCCCCTCCCCCCTCCCCCCTCCCCTCCTCTCCTCCTTCCCTCTGGAGACACCACCATGGCCGCCCACACAATGGGCCGATTGTGAAGCCACCTCCACTGCGGCCCAGGAACATGGCGGAGGCCCGATTTCCATGAATAATCAGACTCCCAGCCCGGGCGCTGCGGGCGGCAACCTGAGTCCGGGCCGCTGGCCGGGCGGTTTGCTCTGGGGCTTTGTCTGCGGGTGAAGAGCCCCTGGCCCGGAGCCACGTTGCCGGGGCAGTGAGGAGGCGGGGAGCCGGGCCCAGAGGCGGCCGCGGGCGGTCAGGGGCCTGTGGGGGCGCGTGCTGGCCGGGCTTGGGCCGGGCGCCCCCGGGGGAGGGTCCGCCTGCTGCGGCGGCGCGCAGGGGGCCGCTGGAAGGCAGCCCCGTGCAGGCGTGCACAGGACTGTGCTGTCATTCCTGTTTGTGATTGTGTCCGGGGGTGGGGGCAGGCCAGCCTCACAGGGGCACTCCCACCGCTCCTGGGGCTGAGCCTCAGTTTCTCCACCTGTCACGCGGGCATCCGAATGCCACCCCAGCGGGTTGTGCTGGGGCCAGCCAGGAGGAGGCGAGCCCACAGCAGGTGCTCAGGGCGATTCTTTAAGGCACAGAACACGGGCCTCCTGTGACCAGTGCACTTCCAGGGCCTTCCCTGAGCTCCGTGAGCCCCAGCCCCTGGGGTGGGTCCTCTGGCACCCACGTGGGGATTGGAACCCAGAGCCCAGACCAACGGCTTTGGTGACACCTACTGGCCGGCCCCTGGATGCCCTGTTGCCCAGACTCCTTGGGGATGGTCCCTCCCGGAAGCCACAGCCACCCAGGAACCCCCTGCTGAACCCCGACTCAGCCTCCAGGATCTGGAAGTTTCCTTTCTTCCCCTCTTGTGCTGTTTTTGGGGTGTATGAGCCAAGTCCGGGCTTGCTGGCGGCCTCCTGAGCAGGGTCCCCAGCCCCCTGGGGGCTGTGTCATGCAAAGGCCCCCTCTCTTTTGTCCCTTGAAGACACTGCACCGATGGAGCGTGGGCCTTGGGCAGGAGAAGCTCTCTGGGCCTCAGTTTCCCTGCCTGTCACGTGGGAAGCGGTACCTGGGGCACCGCGGGCTGTGAGGCGGGCTGGGTGCATCCCTATGTGCTGCACCCACTCCTGCAGGTCGGCGGCAGAAAGCAGCCAACGCTTCAGACAGGAGGCCCGGCCCTCTGTGTGTCCACAGCTCCTTGCTTGGTGGGGACAGGTGGGGACAGGTGAGGCCCCACGGGTAAGCGGAGCCCAGAACCAGATCTGGGGCCCCCACCCCGCCCCCCGTCAGCGTGATCGAGCCTCTGTGGGTTCACATGTGCGGTGACCCTCTGGGTAGCCCTGCCCCACGGTCCCTGCCTTTAAGGCTCAGCTGACCCCCGCCCCGGGGCTCTGGGGTCATCCTCACCTCCCAGGACTTCTGTGGGCGCCTCTCCGGGCTCAGTGGACAGGGCTGGGGCTCCTCCTTCACAGCCCCATCTGAGTCACCCCAGAACTCTGGGTTTCCTGTCACAGGGTCCCACGTGGTGCCTGGTGGCGGTGGGGGGGACAGTGACCCCCGGAGCTGGGCTGGAAGGAGCCAGCGGCCTCACGCCTCCCTCTGGCCACCCGGGCTGTAGCCCTCGTCCCTGCATGAATGCCACCTTTGTGCTGCTCCTGCCGGCCCTGCCCGCCCTGCCCGCCCCTCCGGCCCGCTCCCGGGGGTGCTGCTGGGCTGAGGCGCGGGCTCGGGAGCCCCCCTCTGCTCCTGCCGCCTCGTGGCCCCGGGGCTGAGCAGGGGGCGGGTTTGTGCCAAGCAATCGCAGGTCGGTCCAGTGTTGGTGTTTGTGGCCCTGTGACCAGGACGTGCGCACAGTTCGTGTCAGAGGCTGACGGAGGGTTGGAATCTGTGGTCCAAACCCAGAGACAGAGGGGCGCCTGTGCAGGGGGCGTAGGGCACATTCGGTGTGACCCCTGAGACGGTGCTTTGGGACCCAGGGTCCTGCTTGAGGGGCCCTGTCCTGGCCCCCTCGCTCCACAGGCCCCGCTCGGCCTTTCCTTGGCCATGACCCTCCCAGAGGCCGAGTGTCGGGCCCACGCTGGCTCCCAGCGCCAGGAGCGGGGTGAGGGCCGACGGCCGGGGTTGGATGTGTTTGTTGGGGTCCCCACATGAGCGTGCAGGATGGGGCTGCGGAAGGAAGAGAAAGGGGAGGTTTGGGGGCCCCGTGTGTCCTCTGCCTGTGTTTGTGGGGGGCAGGGGTGAGTTCTGGGCAAAAGGCCCCCGCCTGAATGAATGATGTAGGTGGGTGTGATGTTGGAAAAGGTGTAGGAGCTGAGAGGGCCAGGTGCTCTCTCCTTAGGGGTCTGAGTCTGGCTTCCTGGCTGAGTCCCAAAGCCGGGGTGCTTCACCTGTAGTCCTGGGCAACAATGGGGCTTCGCTGGGGCAGGTGGCCAGAGCTCTCCCCCGGCTTCCTGCTGGGGCAGAGACCCGGGCGAGGGTGGCCAGGACGCCCTGGGGCTCCTTAGGGACAGCATGTGTCTCAGAGCCGGCGGCAGCCCCTCCACGGTGCCAGGCTGGCTTCGGCGTGGGTTGCGTGGCTGAGAATACACCTCTTCTCCGAGGGCATCCGGCCAGAGCATCAAAGACCAGCTGCAGGGCACTTGTCCTCTGCTTCTGAACCAGGCGGAAGCGCTCTGTCCTCTGCCTGTGAAGTTGGAGTGCGTCCGATCCTGGGGAACTGTCCACCCTCTTCGTGCCTGTTCTGCTTCAAGGTGCACGGGGACAGCCTCAGTTCTGAAAGGCCACGCTCATCCCATTGTCTTGTCATCGAACCCCCACCCTGCTGGGGGGCAGGGGGTGAGCGCTCGCCCCTCGGTCTTCAGGACCCGTTCAGGGGAGCTGAGCGCTAGGAGATGGGGTTGGGAACGGACCGCTGAGGGGGCCTTGGATCAGGCCCTGGGGGGGTGGAGGGACAGTGGGCATCTTGGATGAGGCCACAGCCCTGGCTTCTGGGACGATGGACCGGTTTTGGGGCCGGCTCTGAGGGAGAAAGTGCCGGAAGCTGGGGGAGGCGAGAGGAGAGGAGGGTGGCTTTGGTCCTGCTGAGCCCAGGAGGCAGGGACCAGCTGTGACTGTGACCTGTTCGGAGGTGTGTAGTTGGAGCAGAGTGGGTGCAGGACAGAGGGCTGGATGGGGCTGCCTGAGAAACCCTTGGGGACCATGGCTCCGGGCCCACAGGAGGGGACCCCAGGGGTACACGTGGGAGTTGCCTTCAGCTCCCGAAAGCTCATGCTGGGAAGGGGGTCAGCGTGTTCTGTGCTGACCTGGGGCCAGTCCGGGAGGCTTCTGGAAGGGGTGTGGGCATGACGGCTGGCCCGTGAGGCAGCAGGTGGGAGGTCTGGGAAGGACCCCTCAGATGGCGCAGGGGCGGGGCTAAGGGACCTTCCCAACACCCAGCACCCGGGGTTGGCTCTTTGACAAAGAAGGGGTCTGTCCAGCCTGCCCCCCCCAAGCCCAGGGGTCACGGCTGTTTTGGCGCCAGGGAGCGGTTGAACAGTCACGCTGTCTCACTGCTGGGTTCCGGAGACCATCCAGCTCTCGGGATTGTCTGCTGTGTTTGGGGGAAGACTGGGCGGCTGAGGACAGATCCCCCAGGAGGGGGCAGAGTCCGAGGCCACGGCAGCTGCGCGGCCCCCTTCTCCCCGCCCCCCTCCCAAGCCGCCATCAGAGCCAAACAAAGGCAGCATTGTGCCCGGGAAGGACGCTCCGGGACAGGAACCCGGAAGGTCCCATGTGTGACTCTGCTTCCCTCCAAGCAGCCTCGAGTCCGCCCATGACTAATTCATCCAGAAAAGAGAACCAGCTCCCACGATGTGCATGAGCCCCGGTGCCTCCGTGACAACCTGGGCGGGGCAGCGTCCCCTCACGGCGTGAATGAAGAAACGGAGGCCTGTGGGCCTCGCCCGATTCCCTCCCCTCTGTGCAGGGCTGTTCATTGTCTGCGTTTTCTGGGAGGACAGTGGCCCAGGGTGCTACTGACAGCAGTTCTGTAAACACGGGGAGAACAGAGTGGCTGCAGGGCCGGGTGTGTGTGCACATGTGCATGAGTATGTGTGCGTGCACAGGGGTGCATGTGCACGTAATACGTATCCATGTGCGTGCACTCGGGTACAGGCACACACATGAGTGCATATGTGTGCATGTGTGCATGCATGTGTGTGCATTGCGTGGGTGTGCATATGTGTGAGCGTACATAACTGTGTGCATGGTGCATGCATATGTGCACGTTCATGTGTGCATTGCTGCATGGGTGTGCATATGTGTGTGAGCGTACATAAATGTATGCATGGTGCATGTGTAATGGCTGTATAAGTGTGCGCATGGCATGTGTGCAACATATACATGCACATGTGAGTATGTGCATTGCTGCATGGGTGTGCATATGCACGTGCGCGTACGTGAGTATGTGCATGTATGTACGCATGCGTAGCGACTGCATAAATGTGTGTGCATGGTGCGCGTGCACACCTGTACGCGCACATGCGAGCGCATGTGTGTGTGCATATGTGTGCAACTGCATATGTGTGTGCATGTGTGTAGCTGCATAAGTGTGTGCATGTGTGTATGGTGGGGGGTGGGCTTCTGCCCTTTCTCTTTGTCATGAGCCCCCTCTGGTCCCTCTGTTCATGCATCTGGCTCCCTTAGGATGGGGGGCACTCTGCTCCAGGTCAGGGTATCAGGGAGCCGCCCCTCTCACCCCCTCACTCAGGGAGCCTCCCCAGTTCTGGCCTTGACCTTCCGTGTGAGCTTGCCCTGCCCTGGCCTGGGAAGGTTTTAGGCTGCAAAGACGGATGTTTAACAGGGAAGCTCGGGAAATCTGCAGACAAAGCTGTGATTAGAGCCGCTCCCTGACTCAGTCCCGCCACTCAGCGTATTCCAGAGAGAAGCGGTCGGCGTGGGCTGGAGTGACTGACAGGCCAGCTCTGCATACAATGGATATGCGCTGGGTGGCCCGCGTTTAATGCGCAGTTTGCTAAGTTGACATACAGTTCGTGTATCCGCTGTGCACATGTCCCTGGACGCCTTCACTTCTCTGGGTAAATACCTAGCAGTGGGATGGCTGGATCACGTTTAAGTCTGGAAGGAACGGAGCCGTCCCATTTTCCGTTCCCACCGGGATGACGCTGAGCGGGCGCCTGGCCTTCCCCGTCTACCTCCAGCCATTCCCGCCGTGGGCGGGGCTCTCGCTGTGGTTCCGTCTGCCTTCCCCCATGAGCGCCGCTGTCTGTCTCCCTGTATCTGTGTCCTTTGGTGCCGCGGCTGCCAGCGTCCTCCATCCATTTTTCAGTTGTTGCTGTTGCTTTTCTGTTTTGAGAGTTCTTTGCACGCGCGCCTGGGAGGGCTGCAAGTCCTCTGTCAGATCCGCGATTGGCCAGTGTTCCCTGCCAGTGTGCGGCCTGCCCTTTCTCATTCTCCTCACGGGGCCTTTGAAGCGCAGAAGTGTTTGATTTTGATGAAACGCGGTTCGTCGGTTTTCCCTGTGACGCGCTGTGTGCCTTTGGAGCTGAGGAGGCTTGTCCCTGTGCTTGGCTCTGCGAGGGGGGAGGATGACTCCTCTTGTGACCCCCTCACCCTCCCGTGTGTACCTGCCTCAGTGGTTAGCAAGACCCAGGCCTTCCTCCTCGGGTCTCACGGCCCCCAGCGTGGGCCACCGTCCCCGGAGCCTGTGTTGTGAGAGCCGGTGTCTGTGGGGATGAGCAGGCTGAGTCCCCATCCTTAGCTCAGGTGGCCTCTCCCCGGCCCTGGCCCAGCGGGGAGGGTCTGCTAGTCAACAAAGCTTCTGTCTCCAGTCCCTCACAGGAGGAACTGGCTGGAACTGGGCCTGTGTGTCCTGTGTGAATGGCTCCCGATCCCCCCAAAGCCCCGGGCCCGCTTGGGGGACCCTGGAACCTTCATGTACACAGGGGCTGCGAAAGTTCGGCCAGAGGCCCCGCTCCGATCCCACGCGGCCTCGCAGAGTCCGCCCGGCCAGCTGTGAGGTGTACCCCCACTCCCACCCCGCCGAGCGCGAGGGATGTGTGAGCAGCTTCCTCCTCGGCCAGGAGCCTCCCTTCCAGATGTCCCGGAATGTTCCAGGTGCTCAGGGTCCCGGGTGGACATGGACGCCGCTGAGAGTCACCGTCTGTGCACGCGAGCCCGTGTGACCTCCCGAGAGGGGGCCTTCGGAACTCTGAGCTCTGGAGGGAACGACAGGAGCTCTTGTGGGGCAGCCGTCAGGATGATGGCAATGAGCTCGCTGGCCGTGGAGACGCCTGCATTTTCTGCACAAGCGGTTCAGGGTAGAGCAGGGCGGTGCCTGCCCAGTGGCCAGCTGGGGACTGACAGACAGCGTGTGCAGGGGGGAAGCAGCACCACGGGCGAGCAATGGCCCCCCAATTCAGGTGCGCCTGGAACCGCTGGGTGTGACCTTATTTGGAAGTAGGGCCTTCTCAGAAATTCGTGAAGTGGGGGTCACGCGGGAGCAGGATGGGCCCCAGTCCAGTGGAATGTGGACACACACAGGGAGAGGAGGCCGTGTGACGTCGAAGACAGAGACAGGAGGATGCGGCCACAGCCCCGGGCGGGCCGCAGTCTGGGCAGAAGCCCCAGCCCCTGAGCCGGCTGCTCTGCAGAGGAGGCCCTTTTGCTGTAGCAGAAGCATGTGCTGCACAAGTGGGCGTCATGCAGCCCAGGGGACGAGTCCCCCAGGGTCTCCAGGCCTCCGGGCTGGGCCGAGCAGCGAACCTCCCGCTCAGCCGGCCCTCCCCAGCCTCGTGAGGACCGGGCCCGGGGCTTGCGGGACGCAGCACGCCTCCCGGGTGGCTGCCGTGTCCCGGCCACCCTCTATTTGTGATTCAGTTCCCGATGGACTGATGGCGCACCGATCACAGTGGGGCGATGACGGTTTCCGATCATTGTGCTCCGTGGCACAGTCGGGGTGGGACGCTCAGACGTCACTCACAAAGTGGCTAGGAAATCACGCAGTGCTTACCGTGTGCAGGCCCCGGGGATATAAAGGCAGGGAGATGCGGCCCCTCCTGCCCGGTCCCAGCGGGGGGTGCAGGCACAGAAGGGGCCGCACTCAGGCCAGGCTGCTGGCTTCCATTGCGTAAGAGAAGCCCAAGGATGCATCGGGGAGCGCCGATCCTGGGGTGCACCTGGACTGGAGGTTGGAGAGAGGGCGTCCCAGGCCGGGAGGACAGCTAGGTGCAGGTAGGGAGGAAGGAGCAGGGAGGTGAGTCTTGGGGACAGATGAAAAGACCCTTTGGGCCCAAGCCAGGGGTCGTGGGGGAGGGGGGGCAGCAGAGAAACCTTGGTCCACTTTCCAGAAACTTGCGTGGTCTTGTCCGTTGTTTCAAATGGCCTCACCGTGGGCTTTGCTATCTCTAGTCAGTGAGCATTCACGCTGTCCCAGAACCACGTTTCTGAAGACGGATCTCACCATGTCACTCTTTTGCTCCAAAGTCTTCAGTGGCTCCCTGCCTGCGGTGGGATGGAGTCTGGGCACCATCCTGCTTTCAGGACGTGCCCCCACCCCCCCAGCGCCTCCTGGGTACCAGGTTCTGCCAGCCACTCCACACATGCCTGCCTCTGATGCCCTGTTCCCTTAGCCTGGCGCACCCACCTTTTCCTCCTCAGTGCAGCAAAGTACAACCAGTCTTCCAGACCCAGCACTGAGGATGGTATAAGGACAAGAATCCATCCATCCATCCATCCATCCATCCATCCATCCATCCATCCATCCATCTTCCATTCATCCATTCACCCATCTATTCATCATCCATTCATCCGTCTGTTCATCCATCCATCCATCCATCCAACCACCCACCTATCCATCTATTCATCATTCATCTATCATCCATTCATTTATCCATTCATCATCTATCCATCCATTCATTTATCATTCATCCATCTACCCCAACCCATCATCCATCCATCTATCCATCCATCTATTCACTCAATTACCCACCTACCCATCTATTTATCATCCATCCATCCACCCATCCATCTATTCACTCAGTTACCCACCTACCCATCTATTCATCATACATCTATCCATTCATCCTCATCTATCCATCCATCCATCATCCATCCATCATCCATTCATCCATTCATTTATTCATCCATCCATTCATCTATCCACCCAACCACCCACCTATTCATCTATTCATCATCCATCTATCATCCATTCATTTATCCATTCATCATCTATCCATCCATTCATCCATCATCCATCCATCTACCCCCAACCCATCATTCATCCATCTATCCATCCATTTACCATCCATCCATCCATCCATCATCCATTCATCCATTCACCCATCTATTCATCATCCATTCATCCATCCATCCGTCTGTCTATCCATCCATTCATCTATCCACCCAAACATCCACCTACCCATCCATTCATCATCCATCCATCCATCCATCCAACCACCCACCTATCCATCTATTCATCATTCATCTATCCATTCATCCTCATCTATCCATCCATCCATCATCCATCCATCATCCATTCATCCATTCATTTATTCATCCATCCATTTATCTATCCATCTAACCACCCACCTATTCATCTATTCATCATCCATCTATCATCCATTCATTTATCCATCCATCATCCATCCATCTACCCCCAACCCATCATCCATCCATCTACCCATCCATTTATCATCCATCCATCCATCATCCATTCATCATCCATTCATCCATCCATCCATCCATCCATCATCCATCCATCCATCATCCATCCATCATCCATCCATCATCCATCCATCCTCCATCCATCCATCCATCCATCATCCATCCATCCATCCATCCATCCATCCATCCATCATCCATCTATCCATCCATCATCCATCCAGCCATCCATCATCCATCCATCCATCCATCATCCATCCATCATCCATCCATCATTCATCCATCCATCATCCATCCATCATGCATCCATCCATCATCCATCCATCCATCCATCCACCCAACTCCCTTCTTCCTTTCCTTCATTCTTCATCATTTTATTCACCCAAACAGCACGTATTTATTGAGCATCTTTAGTGCTAAGTGTCTGGGACATAGGCAAAGACACAGAAGGGACCATTCAGTGAGCTTTTGTTGAGCACCTACTGGGTGCAGCAGCCCAGCCCCCAGGCACATATGGGGCACGTATGTGAACATAAACTAAAGGCTCAGGACAGTCCCTAGTCATCGCTCTGGAAGTGCTGGACTCATTAGTATTTAAAACAAGATTCGGGACAAGTCGTCCGACCTTCCTGAGCCTTTACATGGATTAAGTGAGATAACGGATATGAAGTGCTTAGCTTAGGAAACGTTCACTCTTGTTATTAATTATTAACGGTGACAGGGTGAATTATGGGAGAGTGCTGAAATTGTCTGTTCATACACGAAGTGAGCGGGACCGGCTGCAGTGTTCGTGCACAGTTCCTGGCCATTTCAGGCATGGTACCGGAATTCCCAGCCCCCAGCACCCCACAGAGGAATCTCGGCTGGCTAAGAGGGGCGTCCACCTCCTGTGGAGGGAGGGAGGCCAGACCCCAGGGCTGGGACCCCCAGACTCCTGAACCTTTGAGCAGGGGACGTGGGTCTGCTCCGGCTTCATGAGAACCCACTCTCCCTGCAATAAGCAGACTTCTACAAGCCCTATCAGTGAGCCCCCGGGGGTCAGGAGGTTTCACAGCGACCCCCCACCACTCCTCCAAGTAACCAGAGTCGGAGCCCCTGGGGGGCACCAGATATCACTCCAGGGGTCCCCCGAGCCCGAGGGAACAAATGCAGATCCCCACCTTGCTCTTTCAGCAAGCATTGACACCCCTACGGTGTGCCTGCCGCCGTGCTGTTGAGTAGACTGCTGGATGCATGGGGGCTGGGGGGAGCCCAGAGGAGGGACCCAGAGCAGGGGGGCTCTAAATGGGGGTCTGCCGGTTGGGTACGGAGCTGGCATTAGCGGGGGGCATGTGGAGTCGCAGAGGGCTCCTGGGGTGATGGTGGTGAGCAACAGTGAGCTGCGGGGTGTGCGTGTGTCCATGCGCCCCCTCCGTGCAGGGCTGGGGTGTGCGTGTATCCACGTGCCCTGCTGGTGCAGAGCAGTGGCTGCCCACCGTGGGCGGGGCTGTCTCTCTACTTGGCCGCCGGACCCCCCTACCCCCTGATGTTCACCCCACCCTGCTTCTCCTTCTGTTGTCTTCCTGGTTCTCACAGGTGGCTGGGTTTGGGGTGTCAGGCTCCGAACGACCGCCCGTGCACTCTCTTTATGGAGACGGGGAACGATACGAGGCCGTCCGCAAAGTACGCGGCCACGAAACCGTTCTCGCGGTCCTAACAACGGCTGGGTGCTTTCCGTAGGCCTGGTACGCAGCACTTACATAGGTGCCCGCCCCAGGGGTTGCCCGCCCCAGGGGTGAGGATTACAGCAGTCGTCAGTGTCTAACGCTGGAGGTGCTTAGAAAGCTCCTCTCAGGAGCCGTTCTTTCTAGTTCTGTCCGTACTGGTGTCGGCTCCATTCCCAGCTCGGTGACCGCACGGCCGGTCCTGTGACCTCTGCCATCGGAGCTGGGCTGTGGGCGTGGCCACTGCCCCCCAGGGAGGGCTTGTGGCCGATGTCTGGAAATAATGACCACAACACAGGCTGGGTCTTTCCCCCTCCACCTGGGGTGTGTGGTGTCACCTGCTGGGAAGAGTCACGCTCCCCAGTTTCGAGGACGCAGCCTCTGAGTCAGCGGCCAGATGGCCCGAGTGACAGCTGACATTTGCCAGACGGCTCTTCACGGGGGATTGAAAAACACAGACACATGCACGTGTTTGGACAGCCTGCGGTTCCCAGCAGAAGGGCGGGACCCGTGACACTGGGATGATGTTGGCCAGCGTCACCCTGAGCACCACGCAGTTGGGGCCTGCGTGTCACGGTCATCGGCCCATGGCACACTGGGAAGGGACGGGGGTGGTCCGATGGGGGGGATGTGAGCTCCCGGCGGCTCGGCTGGGGTGTCCCTCACACCGGCTCGGTCCCCGCATTCTCCTAAGGACAGTCCCGTTCCTGCAGCTCGGCACGTAGAGCCGTCCCTGCTCTCAGGGGCCCGGAGCCCCCGCCCCGGGGGGACAGGCAGCAGGTGGTAGAGGAGTCAGTACACAAGGCGACTTCAGATGGACGTGCCGTGGAGCTAAGGGTGGCTGCTGGCTACGGGAGGGCAGGGTCACGTGATCGCAGCGTGTGGCCAGACTCCCGTGAGAGAAGGCGCCCGCCACGTGGAGGTCTCAGGGGAGCGACCTTCCAGGCCCGGCGGGAGGTGAGCGGTGGGGGGACCGCCAGGCGAGGGCCGGGGAGGAGGTACAGGGTGTAGGTCTGCGTGTGATCACAGGGGCGTGTAAGGGGAGGCATTCGATTTTAGAGCTGGAGGAGGTTGTGGGGGTGGCAGGACTTGACGTGTGTGTCACACGGAGGCTGTTTGCCCTCAGGTGAAAATGACACATGGCCGGGGGCCACCTGGCTCTGTCCTGATGAGATCCCCCCAAGAAGCAGCCTTTGCCCCCCGAGTGGTGAGCACAGGCAGCTGGGCTTGGGGCCAGCTGAAGGCTGGTGAGACCAGAGACCAGCGCGGAGCCGGGAGGCGGGGGCAGGGGGACGTGCAGGGGGCCCCTCTGAGCAGCAGCCCTGCCGGGGCCCCCCGGGGCCAGGCCTGTGGGGCCGGGACAAGGTCTGACCACGTCCTTCATGTGCCTAAAGCGCAGCTCAGCCTGGCTCAGGGGCTGCAGCCCCGGCTCCGTGGAGCGGCCCGCCCTCCCCGCGGCCCGGTCCCTGCGCCCCACCCCACCCACCTCGTCCTCAGCCCTGCACATGCTCCTCTCTCTGCACAAAACGTGTCCCACCCCCGCCTGGCCGCACCCCGCTCAGGGCCTTCCTCCTGGGGTCCTCGGGGTCACGGCCTTGGTGTCGCGATGTGGCCGCGCCCCACTAAGCGGTGGGATTCTCCGGGGAGCCCTGTGCCCGGTGCCGCTCAGCCCCCCGGGGTCCCAGGGCCCTGCCTGAGGGGCTTGCTCATGGGTGTCACTGGATAGCGTGGGAAGGAGGCTGGAGATGTGGGAAGAGGAGCAGGGAGAGGCAGGGACAGTGACCTGCCTGCCTGTCCCCTCCTCCGTTACGCACACACTTAGCAAAGGGATCGGTTTCTTGGGAGGACGTGAGCTTTGGGTCCAAGGACCCGGGGGAGGACCCGGCCTGACTTTCAGATGAGGCGCCGAGAGGAAGGGCTGGGACCCCTGAGCCCTCGCCGGCAGGCTGAGGGCTTCCAGGGCACCACCCACGTGCCCAGCAGCCTGCACCCGCCTTGTGCCTGCCTCCCCCCTGCCCCGCCACCCTGCAGGCCAAGGGCTCCGCTGCCCCTGAAGCATGCCGTGAGGACCCCTCTTTCCTTTTTCCTGTGTTCTAGAAGTTTCTGGTTCCCATAACAGTGCATTTGCTGGGTGTGGTAACCCAGAAAAGTCTTCACATTTTGTACAATTGCATAGTTATCACTCAGCAATGGTGTCGAGGATTATCTACACATTCATAACTACCTAGTTCCCCAAACAGCGTTACGTAGCCTACTTAACATATGTATTCATACTTAACTAAAGCACCGGGTAGTTGAGGGAGTTTGCACGAAGGGCACAAAACCCGATGGAAGACGAGCATCCTAGCAGTCAAAGCAAAAAGGGAAGCGGGTGCCCACCGATCAAGCAAGTTGGCTGTCCAGGAGATTTGTGGCCTTTTTCTGGAAACTAGGAGTGAGTGAGATGGAGCGTGTGGCCCTCCTGAAGGGGACTGGGTGTGACATTGCTCAGGATGCGTGCTGGCCTAGGGACTGAGAGGCCGTCCTTAGCTTTGAGGGAGCTGGTTCTGACTGTGGACCTGAAGGCCGGGAGGACGGAGTTGCAGGGTGGCCGGGAGGAGCTGCGGAGGCTCCTGTGAGCGGGCACGGTGTCCTGGCCCAGGTTGGGACAGGGCTGTCAACAGCTCGGTCCCTTTAGTCACAAGAAGGCCCCCAGGGCAGGGAGCTCCATTCCGTTTGCTGTCGGGTCCTGGTCTACACTTTCAGATTCGTTCTCCCCAAGTCCCCCCATTTCTCACCCGAGTGTCCCCTTCTACCAGGAGGGTGGCAGTTGAACCATATGGGACAATGTCCTTGAAGCTTGAGGGGTCTGGGAAGTGTCCTTGAGCTGTGGTTGGAGGGCTGCTCTCCTGACAGGTGTGCTCCACACGTCCTGTGGGAGGGCACGTCTGTGAGGACGCACTCTGTGCCACACGTGTGTCCTGTCAGCCGCTGCGTCCTCGTGGGAGGCGGGTGCCCAGCAGGGGGCAGGGCTGAGCCCCGGGCTTGACTCTGGCTCTGCTGAGCTGCCCGCCCTGGGGGCGTCGTTTGTCTGGAAGTGGCAAAGAGGCCAGGACGGGCTCCTACACCATCGGAGGAGGTGGGCTGGCATAGGTAGAGGGCAGTGGGCTCACAGGTGGGCTGGCGTAGGTAGAGGGCAGGTGAGCGCACAGGTGGGCTGACGTAGGTAGAGGGCAGGTGGGCTCACAGGTGGGCTGGCATAGGTAGAGGGCAGGTGAGCGCACAGGTGGGCTGGCATAGGTAGAGGGCAGTGGGCTCACAGGTGGGCTGACGTAGCTAGAGGGCAGGTGAGCGCACAGGTGAGGAGGCACCACAGGCTGGGGACCCGGTGGAGGGCCTTTCTGCCTTGGCCCCCGTGCTTGGACGGCGGCCAGCAGAGGTGTGGAGGATGGGGGGCGAGCATGCGGTGGCTCAGGTGTGACCCCAGGGGTGACTTGCCCTCTGCCAGCCTCAGTGTCCCCTCCTGTGAAGTGGGGCTGGTGGCCGCTGCGCAGTTTGCATCAGGCGGTGTGAAGGAAAGCACCTCTCGGGGTCCCCTGCCCCCAGGAAATGAGCGAGGGAGTGAGTGCACGTGGCGGGAGGAGCCGCTGAAGGAGGTACCTGGTTGTCCGTGTCTGGAAAGGGGGTCTTCCAGGGACGCTGTTGGCAGAGGGGCCTGCCGACCTGAGCTGGTGGGGCCGTGGGCATCTCTGCCCGGCCCTGGAGCCCGGCTCTGAGCCGCCCTGCAGGTGCACGTGAGCATGCGTTCTCTGTGCTCTTGTGCAGGAGCCCCTCACGGGGTGCAGACCCCGTGCCAATGTGGGGCTCCCTGAGGTGCTTGGGTCGAGATGGAGTCTTCAGAACTGAGTGCCCACCGTCCTCCCTGCTTCTAACCCCAGCAGACCCCGTGGGGCGGTCACTCTCCCTGTTGCATGAGGCAGGAAACTGAGGTGCAGGGCCCCTGGGCGGTGGGGACCCCCTGCCCACCACAGGCCTCCCCCAGCCTCATTTATTTCCCCCCACCAGACCCGGAGCCCACGGTGATGACAGAGTCCTGGTCACCGTCTGGTCACCCTCCCGGCTGGAGACAGAAGGAGGCTGACGTGCCATGACCCTGGGCCTGGCCGGGGGCCAGCGGAGCTTCCCGGGGCCCGGGGTGGGGGCAGGAAGCGCGGCCGGTGGGGGCGGGAGGTCAGGGCAGCTCCGGGGCAAGGAGGGGCTGGCGCTCCGCCTGGTGAAGGACCCCATTGATGGGCAGGCAGCAGGGCAGCGCCCTTCCTGCCGTCCGCGGGTCCCCTCGGAGGCTGCCTCCGGCCGGCTCGGCTCGCAGCTGCTTGGCGAGTGCTTGGGGCCCAGAAGCTCCCCACGGGCTTCCGGGGCCGCTCCCCGGGCTCTAAGACAGCAGAGCCGTCCTCCCGTGTGGCTCTGGGGGCTGCAGCCAGCACGCCTCTGAGGAGCGAGGACCCTTCCCACCGCCTCCCGCTTCTGGGGTCCCTGGCCCCCCCGCCTTTTGTGTCTGTGTCTGCCCCCCATCCTTCCCTGTATGAGACACCAACTGCTACTTCTATTCAGCGCCCACCCTGGTCTCGTGTGGCTTCATCTTAACTCGATCACATCTGTCCGGACCGTTTCCCAACGAGGTCACACTCGTGTTCCGAGGTCTGGGCAGACGTGGCTTCTGGCCCGGCCGGGCCTTGGACCGGGGTCCCCAGCTCCTTCTGCTTGGTGTCACGCCCCCAGACGTCAGACGTGTACCGAGGGCTCAGAGATGAAACGTGAAGTTCGGAAGTGACCATACAGGCAGCCGTGGGAGTCCCCCACGCCGCTCACGCCCTGCCCCCTGAAGCAGGTGTGGGCTCCTCGTGGGGTCCAGGAAGGAAGGCCCTCAAGGTGACAGACCCACGGCCAAGGTGACAAGTACGGGCTCAGGGGACAGCAGATGCGAAGGCCAGGGACACAGAGAGAGAGAGGCCGGGGCTGGAGGTGGGGTGCGGGGGGGAGGAGGGGGGAGAGGGGCCGGGTCACGTGTGCTGAGGG
This sequence comes from Craseonycteris thonglongyai, assembly GCA_004027555.1. Taxonomy (NCBI): domain Eukaryota; kingdom Metazoa; phylum Chordata; class Mammalia; order Chiroptera; family Craseonycteridae; genus Craseonycteris; species Craseonycteris thonglongyai. The sequence continues at coordinate 64,641 of PVKE010003972.1, forward strand.
GGCTTCACCCGTGTGGGGAGCTCAGGGGGTAATTCTCCTTGGTCAGCGTGGGACTCGTGTGACACGCCCCGGGCCTGGGGCTGGCAGGGTGGTGGCTGGGGGGCTGGGGGCCCCGGCTACTCGTTCGCATGTGGGGGGTGTGTGTGTGAGAGGGCGGAGGGGATGGGGGCGGGGGCTCCTGAGAGACCCTGGGAGAGTTGGGAGAAGAGGGCTTTGGGGCCCGACGGGGTCGGGGGTTGGTTTCAAGACCAAGCGGGGCGTGGGAGGGAGGGCCCTCCCTCTCGGATCCTGGAAGGCCATGCGGCTCGGATTTCCATGCGCCCACGGCCCCCTGGGATCTCGTTAAAATGCAGGTTCTGACTCAGTGGGTCTGGGTGAGGCCAGACATTGTTTCTAACAAGCTCCCAGGTGACCGGCGCAGCAGGTCCCTGGAGCTCTGAGGCCGAGGGTCGAGGGGCGGATGTCAGGAGCCCCCGGTGACAGATGGGGACACGGAGGCCCCAAGTGGTGGGGGGCTTGCCCGAGACCTCACAGGAGGAGCCGGGGCTGGAACACAGGCGTCCGCCCTCCAGCAGGCTGTCCTGAGGGTGGCCGCCTGCCTGGGTCCCCCAGCCGGTCCCTGCAGGGTCGGGTGGGAAGCCCCCAGCACAGACTTGCTGGGGTGGGCAGCGTGGGGCTGGGGCGTCTTAAGGAGCTCAGGAGGACAGGGACGGGCCCCGTGTTGCATGAGCACCGGCTGCACCAGGCATGTCCTTGTCACCTGGTGTGTCCCGTCATGGGAACAACGCCTTCCTCTGCTCTGTCAGCACTCGGCACGGCAGGTGCTTGGGAAAGGATTGTCATGCTGACTGGGGGTGCCTCCCAGCCAGGCTCAGGGTGACCAGCAGCGCCTGCCGGAAGTGGTGGCAGCCCCCAGACGCCCTGGGCACCTTGCAGGAAGCATTGTTTTCGAGCAGCCGAGGATCCTGCGGGTGGGACGCGGCTGCCCGGCTACACCCGCCTCCCCCTGCGCTCCTGGGGCAGCCGCGAGGAGCCGGCCTCCCCACCTGCTCCTGGCCGGGGGCGGCAACCACAGCATGCTCATCGGTATGCCGCCTCCAGGCGGGGGCCCCGGAGGGCAGCTCACAGAGGGTCCGGAGGACGTGGGGACAGCCCACTGGGAAGGACTGGGACCCTACCTCCCCCTACCCCCACCCCGACCCAGAAATGCTACACGGGTGGGGCGTGAATCTCCACCGAACTGACGCACAAATGCAAACCTTGTCACTGGGCCCTCGTCCCGGCTGCCTGTCTGCTGCGGTCATCATGCCAGGGCCGGAGGCAGCAGGGACAAGGTGGCGAGGTAGCCTGTCCCCTGTCCTCCCCAGACCCCCGCCCCCGAGGGCCTCCTGTTTCCAGTTCGCTTCGGGTTCAGAAGAAGCAGCCGGGCCAGGACGCTGGGGCCCAAGCCCCCTCTGGGTGGGACGTCGGCCCCCTCCGCCCCTCGGGGTGGCCTTCATTGAGTGTCCGGGTCCCCCACAGCCCTCTGCTTGTTCTTTAATCTGACACCAGGGAAAACCACCAGCTTGCGGGCCCCGCTCCGGTACCAGTGCAGCGGGTGGTCCGTGCGTTCCTGGGTGCGATGCCGGCGTTCTGGAGCTGCCAGGGCCTCCAAATGCCAACGGAAGCTCCAAGCACCCTGGGCGGGGAGCCCCCCTCTGCCCTGCTGACCCCCCGCGTGCACTGGGCAGGGCCTGGCCCGTGGCGGCGGCTGGTCCTGGGGGCCTCCACCGCACCCCTGGGCCTGAGCCTGGGTCCCCAAATCTTGTGGGTTCCCAAATTGGGCGCCCGCGCTTCACGGAGACCGGATCCGGCCTCGCCGCAGCCTTGCAGCCTAGGTTTCCCCGCGGGGGCTCCAGGCCAGTTACTTCAAACCATCTGAAAGTAATAAGGAGGCGGCGTATGGATGAAATACCTTTAACATGAAGTTGTATCTTGCGGTCAGTGTTTCTTTCTGTCAAAACATTTCTCCTCGCTGAGCTGGGCTGGGGGAGGGGGCCCAGGAACGCGCTTCTCCAGCACGGAACTCGAGAGGGATCAGCTCCGCACCCTCGAGGCAGGGTGCAGGATTGCGCTTCATCTCCCCCCACCCCCACCTCTGCCCCTACACTCAGGCGTCCACACAGCCAGCGGACCTCCTGAAGCCAGAGCCCTCCTGTATTTCCCTCAGACCATCATGACCCTCGCCCTGGGTCCCAGACTCCCACCAGGCTCCCCACAGCGCCCCCGTGCCCCTGTAAGCCCTCACCACACACTTGAGTTCCTTGTTCCGTGTCTGTTAAACTCTCATACTTGTGAGCTCTGTGAGGGCCAGGCCTTGGCTTGTGTTTGTTGCTGTGTCCCCAGGCCTGGCTCATAGTAGGTGCTCAAGGAACATTTGTTGGATGGAAGGATGGATGATGGATGGATGGATGATGGATAGAAGGATGGATAAATGATGGATGGATGGATGGATGGATGACAGATGATGGGTGGATGGATGGATGGATAGAAGGATGGGTGGATGGATAGATGATGGATGGATGGATGGATGATGGATGGATGGAAGGAAGGAAGGAAGGATGGATGGATGGATGGATGGGTGAGTGAATGAGTGACAGTCTCACGAATGAGTATTTGTGAGTAATTTCAAGTCGTTTGCAGATGCCCAGGAATCCTGGGCTAAGCAGGTCAGTCTGGCAGGAGACCATGTGACACAGGGCCACAAACAAAGGATTCAAAGCCGAGAGTCACCCATGTCACTGGGAACACAGGGTGCAGTTGGCCGTAGTGTCTGCCATGAAGCTCACTGTGCATTGTGGGAGGCGGGGTGGGGACTGACTACGGTGGCCCACTGTGATTGGGAGGTGGCGGCGGCATGGAGGAAGTGCCCTGGGACGTAGAGGTGGAGGGACACCTGTTCTGGCCACCCCGAGGAAGGCTTCATGGAAGAGGTGACATGTAAGCAGGCCTTGTAGGACAGGTAGGTGTTGGCTGGTGGGAATTCTTGGAAGACAGAACAGCGTGGGTGTGAGAACGAACTAGGTGTTTTCTGGGAACCGAAGAACTGCTGTGTGGGGGGGAGGATAGGGGGGAGGGGAATAAAGCTCAGGAGCTGAACTGGGAAACAGTCTGCCAGGCCCAGGACGTTGAACTTGATCTTGGTGGTGGTGGTGGTGGTGGTGGTGGGGGGGCC
>PVKE010003973.1:0-67903 GCA_004027555.1 Craseonycteris thonglongyai
TCATTTTGCTCAGAAAATTTCTTGTTGAGGTCATTTAACTGTGTCTGGGTACTTTGCCAGCATTGAGTGAGCTCTCTGAGTGTCTTGATTAATGCAGCCCTGAATTCTGTTTCACTTAGATTTGATTCCAAGTGTGCAAGGTCCTTTACTAAAGACTGCCCCTGATCTTCTGGAGGGGCTTTGAATTCTGAGGTGTGCACTATGTTTGATGTGGTTCTTTTTGCTTTAGGCATGAGTCTGTTTTCCCTCTGGGGGTTTGCCTATCAGATGGGCTTCTCTTTATTTTTTCTTTTGGGCTCAGTTGTGGGAGAAGGAGATTTTGGGAGAGGGTTGGGGGAAGCAGACAGCTTCTGTGTCCTGGGGCACTTCGGGTTGCTGTCTTAGCTGTTAGATAGCAGGGTAGTAAAGGTGTGGCCAGGGGTGGGGGTATGTGAGTAGGAGCTAGGGCGGGCCTGAGACACAATAGCAGATTCCTCTTTCAGCAGGGGGGCTGGTGGTTCAGTTTGGGCGGGGCGCTGGAGCTCTGGTCTTTCCTCCTCCTGGCTGCCCCTCCTTCCATCGTATCTGTAAGCCACACCCACAGGGCAGCACTTGGATGGGCTGGGGCTTGGCAGAGGCCCAGTCGGCTGCGCAGTCCCGCGCACTGGCAATGACACTGCGGAGACCCGGCTGGCAGCCAAGTTGCGCGCGGTCCGCAACGCTTTAGAGGGCCAGTGGACGGGACGTCAAAAGCCAAACTGCGCGCTCGCTAGCTGGCAGCAGCGCTGCAGCGGCCCGGTGGGCAGGGCACCGAAAGCCCAGCCGTGCACTTTCGCGCAGGCAGCGCCACCGCAGCGGCCTGGTGTGCGGGACACCAAAAGCCCAGTTGCGCACTTGGGCGCAGGCAGTGGCGCCACAGCGGCCTGGTGAGCGGGGCACCAAAAGCCCAATTGTGCGCTGGCAAGCAGGCAGCGGCGCCTCAGCGGCCTGGTGAGCGGGGCATCAAAAGCCCAATTGTGCGCTGGAAAGCAGGCAGCGGCGCCGCAGCGGCCTGGTGAGCAGGGCACCAAAAGCCCAACTGCGTGCTGGCAAGCAAGTAGTGGTGTTGCAGCGGCCCGGGCGGGGCGCCGAAAACCCAGTTGCACGCTGGCAGAGGCGCTGCGGAGGCCGGGTGGGCAGGGCCCGAAAGCCCTGTGTGCACATGCCGTAGCTTGGGCGGCAGCGGTTCTTTGCTCCCGGCTCTGTTGAGACTGCCTGATTCACTCTAAGCCCGTCCAATGCAGCTATGCCCACTCAAGCCCTAGCCCTCACTCCAAGAGCCCTGTCTTCAGAAGGCGCTCCTTCACAGTCAATCTCCTCCGTAAATCAGGGGTGCTGAGCTGTTGCGGGCTGGTGCCCTGCTCTCACCCCGCCCGCCGGGAAGTGCAGCCGCCCTGCTCCACAGTCTCTGTTCCACTTTAGGCTCTGTGATCTGATTAGGGCACTGTGTGCTGTTCCTTGAGTTCGGATGTTAAATTGTCCACAGTTTTGTGGGGATTCCACACTCCCTAGGTCTCGGCTTCCAGCCCACCCTCGATCCAGCTCCACTTTGACCGTCGTCCCCCAATCCCCCTTTGTTTTTGCCAGCCCCGGGCCGCACTCTTAAGTCTGTCCGCGAACCGCTGCTTCCCTTTTCCTCTCCCAGTCTCCCCTTTTTTCTCTAACCTTTGTGTGGTGTCCTGCGTTGTGTGGTTCTCTTAGTTGAGGTTTCTTCTCATGGTTTCCCCTGTGGATTCCCCTCTGTTCACAAGGCCCTTCCCAGGCAGTTATCGGCGTTCTCTCATGTCGCCATCTTGGATCTCTCCACACTTCAGTTCTTAACAAGTGATAATGAGGAGTTACGTGCTCTTTTTAAATTGTTTTTTCTATTGTCCCAGGTTTTTTGGTTTTTTTTTTAAGATTTTATTGTTTTGACACAGAGACAGAGGAAGACAGAGAGAAGGAGGACGGCCAAAAGCAGTCTCCATAGTTGTACGTCATCAGTTCTCGACAGTTTCATTCCACACAGGTGGATGGGGGGGGGCATTCCGCATGGGAGGCATGCACCCTTGAGCTGGAGGCCAAACTGGGGGCCTTCCACATGGGAAGCTTGCCCTGGCAAGAACTGAACTGGGGGCCCCTCACATGGGAACCACACTCCAGTTCAGCATATAGGTCCATATGGGCAGGAACTGGGATTTGATCCTTGGATCCCGGGGCTACAAAGCAAACACTTAAGCCTCTGAGCCATCCCTGCTTCCCCTGTTCTACCAGTTTTTGATTCAGTTGGACAACTTTTGTAGGGGTGTGTATATGTGTTTGTGTTACTTACAGTTCTGAACCATGCTCTTCATTTTTAAAAATATGATGTGTAGACCAGTAACAAAAAACTACAGGTGCATGAGGAATCTGAGAGAGGACTAGGTCTAACAACGTGGTAAAAATTAGTGTTACATGTGTTTCATGCAGTTGTGATTTGACATCATGTGTTTCTTGGTCCTTGTTTTCTTTTTGTAAGTTTGTCTTTTGGACCTATTTGCCTTTTATCATCTATGTATAAAGAAAAATCACACAAATTGTGATGTTACAGATTGAGCACAGGATTGTTATTAACACAGTAAAGACTTTCAGATAAAGTGAATTAAATTTTGCATAAACAGGTGTGGCCAAGCATGTTGGTGATGCCCTCAAAGAACATGCTTCCAGATCTTCTCGAAAGATTTGCACTATTGGAATAGCTCCGTGGGGAGTGATTGAAAACAGAAATGATCTTGTTGGGAGAGATGTAAGAATGGTTTAAAAATTTTTTTATATTTGAACTTTATGTTTAAATAAAATTAGAGCAAATATAGTGCCATTCAACTTAAAATATTCATGAACATACCATACTTTTCTTTCCCAATTACCTTTAACAAGTATTTTCCTCAGATTTTCTAATGATCTTTTTGAAAATGCATTGGTATAAATAATTGTCATTATAGTGTTAGTACATTTTGGTTTCTGCTTTCTTTGTGTAACTATTTTATACCTTTTCCACATCATGCCAGTTTTTGTAATTTAAATTTTAATAACTATATAACATTAAAAATTAATTTTATTGTCACTAAGAGTAGTAATCAAATGCTAGGGTTTTATTTAAATAGGTTAATGACATGTGAATTGATTATAGATATTTATCAAGAAACTAGTAAAAAGGTATTACTGAATAATAATGATCACTTTTAAGTGTGATTAAATTTCTAAGACAATTTTGAAGATCCTACTTAAGGCTAGACAAATAAATATAACGTTTGATTGCTTTTATTCAGTGTCCTTTACAGACATATTGCTCTTTATTCACTAACAACCTAAATAGCTTCTTCATATAGTTTGTTTGTTTTTGCTTGCTGCTGCTTCCTTTACATGTGCTAATGAAATACATATTCTGCAATAAGAGTGAAAATATAATTGTATCATTCAACTCACATTGATTATTTTTCATCCACTTAAGCAAAGCTTATACTTTTTCATACGTTCTTTGACATTTTCTATTTGTTGCTATAGGTAAATGGAATTTTACCTATACTTGCCTGTAGAGTATTTTAAAGTTTACTTTTACTTTACATTACATTATATTATATTTAATCCTTCCCACTAACTCTTATATTTGATATTGTTTAGGTGGTTGCTCCTTACCAAACCTTATTGAACCCTCTGAGCAAATTGAATGTTCTGAATAATCTGCATTCCCATTTCATATTGGTGGATGATGGCACTGTTGGAAAGTATGGGGCAGAAGTCAGACTGAGAAGAGAACTTGAAAAAACTATTAATCAGCAAAAAATTCATGCTAGTAAGGGAATTTATAAATTTATTACTTTAGAAATTATTTTGGGCTATATTAATTGACAGTGGCATTCTTAAAAGGTAGAATGTTCTTTGAAGTGCTCATTTCCTTATGTAGCAAGATAGCATACAAAACAACCAAGAATACTGACCCTAGACAAAATAAGACTTAGGAAAAGAAGTTTGAGGCCAAATAGGGTAAGCAAATATTGAGGCCAGAGCCACAAAGGTTTACTGGAAGTAGTGTTGCCTTATAGCCCAAGAAATTAAAAAAATATTCTTAATGTGTGATATATTCTAATACATGACTTTGATTTTCAAGATTGAAGAGTAAACGAGGGGGGAAAATACTTTATTGCAAAGTAAGATTGGCCTTGCTTAAAATTTATAGCATGAGTGGGTATCATTATTTAGTAGGTGTGTCACAAAAATTTGTATTCTTGGTTCTGGTCTTTTCTTCTCAACTAGGGTCAAACTTTCTGGTTCAGTGTCTAGATTTTTATTTCAAAAAGAAGAAATTTTGAAATCCTAGGATACCAAGAAGAGGAGCCCTATGACAAAGTAAAATAGAAATTCAGAATTATAGAACAGTGCATTCAGATTATGATGGAGTCATAGCATCTCTTAAAAAATAGGAATGTTTTAAAATTCTACAGTTACCTATATATTGGGTTCTCTAACTGCATTGCAGTTTAATGTTAAAAACAAAAATTGGTATTCTCTTCACTAAATATTTTTCTGTTAATTCTTATAGAGAGGGGTCTTAAGACTTTACTGATCAGTTCTTTTTATATAATCCTGATTCTATATAATGTCTAAATTAATGTCATTAATTTTTATATTAATATTGTATTTGGAATCAAATACACATTTTAAAAGCGAATAAAACGTATATAATAGAAGTTCAACTCAGTATTAAAAAAACAAACTAAAAAACAAATTAGTGTTATAAATTTTTTATCAAGAGTTCATTAGTGAAATATACAAAGCAACTTTACTTTTTAATGAATATGTAAATTCTAGTAGATGCCTAATTGTTGGATTTTCTAATTTTGTCATTTAGAAAAGACTAAGTCAATGAAAAAGTAATTTATTCAATATTTATTTATGACAGACTACTATCATGTTGCGTGTTTAAAATGAAGTCAGCACAGTTTTATAAGAAATTATATTTTGGCCTTTTTGTTTTGTTTTTGATTGGGTAAAAAATTAAATTACTGACTTTTGCCTAATGTCTTTATATTTTACTTTTTTTAAAGGAATTGGTCAAGGTGTCCCTGTAGTAGCACTTATATTTGAGGGTGGGCCAAATGTTATCCTCACAGTTTTAGAATACCTTCAGGAAAGTCCTCCTGTTCCAGTTGTCATATGTGAAGGAACAGGCAGAGCTGCAGATCTACTAGCATACATTCATAAACAAACAGAAGAAGGAGGGTAAGTGTATGATTATAACAATTTTATAACTTCATATAGAGAGGCTTGTGGTTTTTGAAATACTAGATTTATTTTAGTGTATGAACATGAAAATTTTAATTTTAATGCAACACCTTGTTAAAGCTTGAGAAAATAGTCTGTGTGATACTTTATTGGAATAAATTAAAATATAACAATCTTTATAGAGCATAATTTTGTAAGATCTGTCAAACATATAGAGGCACATACCTTTTGACCTAGTAGTTTCATTTTTGGGAATTGTTACTGTAGATGTACACACATGAAATAACATATATGAAGGTCCTTGTTACAACATTGTTTGTGATAGTAAAAGATTAGAACAAAATTGAACATGTATCAAAGGGACTATATAAACCAGGTAATTTATGGTATGCCTACACTATGAAATAGCTGAGTAAGGTTCATATCTGTGTAAAGATTATCAGAATATAAATACACAGGAAAAGGAAAATGTAGAGTATAGCATGTATATTGTGCCACCTTTTATGTAGGAGAAAAGAGGATAATTTTTTGTGTACATATATATATATAGAGAGAGATCCTGGATAGTTATACAGACTAGTAGTGTTTCTTAAAAGCAGTTGTAATGGAACTGGGCAGATGAAGGTAGTGGGAAGGAGACTTCCATGAATTTTCACATTTTTATATTTTATATTATTTCATATCATTATATTTTTGAGCCACATAAATATAATACTTATTGAGAAAAAGGAATAAAAATGTAAATATGTTTATCATATTTCAGATATCTTAGTGAAATACTGCTCTATATACCATAATGTCTTAAAATTATCTTATAAAATGTGAGTGCTAATATTGCAACACTTGCCTTGTGAAAAATAATGCAAAGAGAATAATTCAAAGAGAAAAATCACTCCATTCTGTTTCTACCACTTATAGTGGGAGTCTTATGAAGAAGAAAATTTCACTAAGGGTCAAGCATTTATTATATTAATATAGTAGCTTTAAAGGTCTTAACATGGATCCATCTGTACTTCATATCAGATTCTACAAATAATGGAAATTGAAATCAGTTACCTCTTACTCTAGGAATCTTCCTGATGCAGCAGAACCTGATATTATTTCAACCATCAAAAAAACATTTAACTTTGGCCAGAGTGAAGCAGTTCATTTATTTCAAACATTGATGGAGTGCATGAAAAGAAAAGAGCTTGTAAGTAGATTTTAGCAGAGTATATAAAGCCTTTTTATTTTATTCAAAGCACTTTCTAAATCGATGTTAAAACTTTGGTTTTTAATTTATAATTTTAAAGTTTAAATCTTTTTTTAACCATGTAAAGATGTATATATATATTTTAAGCTGAAAGATCATAGAAGAAGGATTATAATTTTTATATAGTATTGAGACATATATTTTTACTTCTGTTTTAGGAAGTTTCATAACTATGCCTCAATGGATTATGTCCAGGATCTAGGAAGAGTGGCTTTCCTAAAACATAGTTGGCCTTAAATTTTCAGATGTAAAATTTATCAGCTCTGGGGAAGCTGGGATGGCTCAGGGGGGTTAAGCGCTCACTTTGCAGCGCCGGGGACTGAGGATCGAATCCTGGCCCCAGCCCATGCGGACCCATGTGCTGAACTGGGCAGTTCCCCCATTTCAGTTCTCTCTCTGTCTCTCTCTCTCTCTCTCTCTCTCTCTCTCTGTGTCTGTCTGTCTCTCTCTCGCTCTCTGTCAAAAACAATAAAAACAAAAACTTGCAAAAAAGAAATTTATCAGCTCTAAGTAGGGAGATGATTTCATGTATTTAATTTTTATACACTATGAAATAGTTGCAAAGTTTGTATTGGGGTTATTGCAATAGTATTTTACTTTATGAAAAGTTATTAAATAAAAACCTCTTAAATGGTGTTACATTTCAAATAATTTAAAGACATTTTTAATAAAATTTCTCATCAAGGACACATAGTAATTGAGTGTTCACTCTGTAGAAAGAGTGAAAGGATTTTTTCAGATAAATAATGTATAGCCTTAGCCCTTAAGTTACTTACTCAATAGTAAAGAACATAAGATAGGTAAAAAAATCAGCATAATGTGAAACCAAACACTTTGAGTGTACTTGACTTCTTATCTGGTAAATGATACAAAGCCTTTTAATAGTTTTTTTATTCCTCATTTCTGACCCAAGACTGCAAAACTTTCTTCCGTGTAGTTTGAAACTGCTTTCTGTTTTATGTGTCTTATGCCTTAACTTTTTCTAATGGCATAATATTATGAATTAATCTTTAAATAGATCACTGTTTTCCACATTGGATCAGATGAACATCAAGACATAGATGTAGCAATACTTACTGCACTGCTTAAAGGTAAGATTTAAACAGTTATTTTATTTGTAAGATCTTTTATTTATATCCTATTTATGTAAGATAGGCCTTTTTAATTTAGTAAACTGGGAACTGAATTTTTAAATAATTTTTCTTAGTGAAAGACACATTTAGCTTTCTTTGACAGTTAGTTAGCTTTTGTTTTTAATCTTGTAGAATTTCTCTTATAAAAAAAATCTAGAAGTTTACAGTAGGATTTTATAGTAGGATGTAATGTAGAAGTTTATAGTAAGATTTAATGCCACCAGGCACATTTAATTATCCTGTTAAGAATGTGTCACATTTTTGGCTAAAAAATAAAGTGTTTAAAAATAATATGGAATTATGCTGTTTTCATTCTGAAGGAAAATTTGGAAAGAAAACTAGGGATATTATTTAAGATTAAGGGGTTAGTTCTCATGCACATTGAACTGTTTTCCTCTCATTATCTGGCCAGAGAAGTCTAACTAATATAACAAACAATATTGCAGTGAAAAATCTTTTTAAAAATTAGAAACTAAAATGGTACCCCATCTGGGTACCTGAAAGTTCAAGTATGCAGTGAGATAGCAGGAACAGAGCAAGAGGGCACTTGTTACCATTCACAAGAATTTCCCAAGTATTAGGCTACAATAAATTGCTAGTAGATCCAATGCTTATAAAATACTATAATAAAGTATAAGGTCACATGTATATAACCTTGAGAACAAGAGATCATAAGTAATAGGAAACTCGGAAACCAATAAGGAAATTATCAAATGGGATTGCATAAAAATAAAAACTAAAAAGGGAGCACCTTATTTGCCATGTATTTTCTGTGTTTTAGTGATAATATTTATCTCATTTTATCTTTACAATAGTTTTAAGGAGAGATTTCTTTTTATTTATTTTGTAGATGAGGAAACTAAGAAACAGGAATGTGGAGGGATCACAGAGAGCTATTATTAATAATAAGAGATGACTACCACTCATGGAAAAATGAGTCAACTTATGTAAAAAATATTAGCAGAATAAAACAAATCCTTGAGTAAAATGTGGAAAGATGGCCAGTGTTACAGTTTTTAAAAGATAAATTAGGAAATAAAAGTTTTTTATTGTGTACATCTGTTAAGGTACATAAAGTAGGCTGCTGAATGCTTTGTATAGTATGATCCACTTTTGCATATATTAAAAGTATACATTGACTTTATGGAATGCAAAGTAAAGCACCAGTAAGGATATTTTTTATCTTTTTTTTTTTTTAAAGATCATTTGGTTTTTTTTTTCTTTTGTTCTGTTTTTATTGTTTTTGACAGAGAGAGAGAGAGAGATACAGAGACAGAGAGAGAACTGAACTGGGGAAACTCCCCAGTTCAGCATGTGGGTCCCCATGGGCTGGGGCCGGGATTCGATCCTTGGTCCTCGGTGCTGCAAAGTGAGCACTTAACCCACTGAGCCATCCCAGCTTCCCCTCATTTTCTTTTTTTTCTTTTTTCGTTTCATAATCTTAACAGTTGGTACTATCTCTGTGATAGAAGCAGGGCGTCATTACTTTGTTCTGTGTTCTAAATTGTTTGTAGTGTGAGACTGTCTGTGTCTTTTCTTAAATATTTTTATTTATTTATTTTTATTTTTGACAGAGAGAGAGAGAGATACAGAGACAGAGAGAGAACTGAACTGGGGGAGCTCCCAGTTCAGCATATGGTTCCGCACAGGCCGAGGCCGGGATTCGATCCCTGGTCCCAGGCGCTGCAAAGTGAGCACTTAACCCACTGAGCCATCCCGGCTTCCCCAAGCCCCACCTAAAATGTAGAAGTTTCTTTTTTTTAACATATTTTTATTTATTTTTGACAGAGAGAGAGTGAGAGAGAGAGATACAGAGAGAGAACTGAACTGGGGGAGCTCCCAGTTCAGCATATGGTTCCGCACGGGCCGGGGCCGGGACTCGATCCTCGGTCCCTGGTGCTGCAAAGTGAGCGCCTAACCCACTGAGCCATCCCGGCTTCCCCTGTGTCTTTTCTATGATTGTAAAATAAAAGTTCTCAGAGCTGGAGTAATCTTATTTCTCTGAGGCAGGCTACCTGTGAACAGTGGCTAACACTAGCTGTGTAAATTAGTTAAAAGGGAGAGGGGAGAATCCATCAGTGTTCACATTTTGATGGCAGTAAATTAATTGAACTTGTCATCTATTTTCTTTATTCGATTAGGTACTAATGCATCTGCCTTTGACCAGCTCATCCTTACATTGGCATGGGATAGAGTTGACATTGCCAAAAGTCATGTATTTGTTTATGGACAACAGTGGCTGGTATGTAAAATAATCTATACACAATGTATTTGAATTAAACTAAGTTATATTAATAACAAGTGTTGGAACTGTAACCTGACTTGACATTTTACCTGTCAAGTATGGCAAAATTTACAGAACTGCAAAATTAGTTTACCTAAACATTTCTACAACATTCATACTCATTTAGGATTTAATAAATTCTGTTTGCCTCTTGATAAAACCTTGTATTTTAATAGGGTAGAGATCTTTAAAAAAATCCTAATACTGAAAGAAGTCTTAGAACTAAGTAGTGCTTATGCAGTCTGTGTTCATCAGGGATGTCACCAATAATTTTCTTTTCTTGTGGCGTTCTTGTCTGGTTTTGGTATCAAGGCAGTGCTGGCATCATAAAATGAGTTTAGAAGAGTTCCCCCCTCTCCTATTTTTTGAGAGGGATTGGTGTTCATTCTATGAGTGTTTGGTAGAATGAATTAGTGATGAATCCATCTGCTCCTGGACTTTTTGTTTCTTGGGAAGTTTTTGATTACTGATTCAATCTCCATGCTATTAATCAGTCTGTTTAGATTTTCAGTTTCATCATTATTCAGTCTTGGTAAGTTTTATGTTTCTGGGAGTTTATCTTTTTATTCTGGATTTTCCCATTTGTTGGCATATAATTGTTCATACTACTGTTTTATAATCCTGTGTATTTCTTTGGTGTCATTTGTCACTTTCTTTTATTTCTGATTTTATTTATTGAGTCCTGTCTGTTTTTCTTGGTGAGTCTATTTTTTATTTGGTTTGCCAATTTTGTGTACCTTTTCAAAGAATTAACTCTTACTTTCATTGATCTTCTCTATTGTCTTTTTGGTTTCAATTTCTTTTATTTTTGCTCTAATATTTATTTATTTCTTCCACTCACTTTGGGCTTTGTTCTTTTTTTAGTACCTTAAGGTGTAAAGTTAGGTTAAGACTTTTTTGTTTCTTGAGGTAGGCACTTATTGCTATGAACTTCCCTGTTAGAACTGCTTTTGTTGATCCCACAAAATTTGATATGTTTTATTTCCATTTTTGTATGTCTCAAGGTATTTTCTCACTTCTTTTTTTGATTTCCTCTTTGACCCATTTGTTTTTCAGTAGACTGTCATTTAATGTCCACGTATTTGTGATTTTTCTGTTTTTCTTCATGTAATTAATTTCCAGTTTCACTCCGTTGTGGTCAGAAAAGGTGGTTATTATCTCAATTCTTTTAAATTAGTAAGACTTGTTTAGTGGCCTGGAAAATGTACTATGTGTACTTGAGAAGAATGAGTACTCTGAGGCATTGAATGGAATGTTTTGTGTTACATCTGTTAAGTCTGTCTGGTCTAATTGTGTCATTTAAGCTGTTTACTTACTGATTTTATTTTGTCTGGATGATCTCTACTGATGTGAAATATTAAAGTCCCCTATTATCATTGTATTACTTTTTCTCCCTTTAAGTCTATTGTTTCCTTTATAGATTTAGAAGCTCCTGTCCTGTGTTGGGTGCACAAATATTTACAAATGTTTTATCATCCTGTTGGATTGAGCGTTTTAGCACTATGTAGTGCCTGTCTTTGTCTCTTAATATAGTTTTTGTTTTAAAATCTCTTTTATCTGATACAAGTATAGCATCTTCAGTTTTCTTTTGGTCTCCATTTCCATGGTATATATTTTTCCATCCCTTCGTTTTTAGTCTGTGTGTGTCTTTATGTCTGAAGTGAATTTCTTACAGGCAGCATATAGATGGGTCCTGTTTTTTTAATCTGTGCAGCTCCCCTTTGTCTTTTGGTTGGAGCATTTAGTCTCTTTAGATTTAAAGTAATTACTGATATGTATGTACACATTGCCAATTTTGTTCATTGTCTTTGGGCTGATTTTGTGATTCTTCCCTGTTCCTTTCTTCTCTTACACTCTTGTGATTTGATGACTGTGTAGTGATACATTTATATTCCTTTATCTTTTATCTGATTACTGAGTTTTTGCTTTGTGCTCACATGAAGCTTACATGTAATAACTCATATCCATAAGTCTATTTTAAGTAGATAACAATTTAAATTTAATCATTACCATTTTATTTATGTATGTATGTATGTATGTATTTATTTATTTATTTTTTTGACAGAGAGAGAGAGAAATACAGAGACAGAGAGAAAATTGAACTGGGGGAGCTCCCAGTTCAGCACATGGTTCCACACGGGCCTGGCCCGGGATTCTATCCTTGGTCCCTGGCGCTGCTAAGTGAGCACTTAACCCACTGAGCCATCCCGGCTTCCCCATCATTACCATTTTAAAATTCAGCATTTTTGCTCTTCCTCTCCATGGTTTGTTTTTGATGTCACATTTTAGATCTTTTTGTGTTGTGTATCCCTAACTATAATCATAGATATTTTTACAACTTTTTTGCTTTTAGCCCTTATACTAGCTTTATACGTGATTAATGCACTATCTTTACTATGTATTTACCTTTACAGTGAGATTTATTCTTTCATGTATTTTTTGTTACTAAATTTAATTTGCACTCTTTCTTTTTTAGCTTAAAGAAGTCCCTTTAACATTTCTGAGAAAGTAGTTTAGTGACAGTGAACTCCTTTAGCTTTTGATTGTCTAAAAAATTCTTTCTCTCTCTCTCTCTCTCTCTCTCTCTCTCTCTCAATTCTTAATAACTTTCCCAGAAAGAATATTCTTGGTTGCACATTTTCTTCTTTTAGCACTTTGAATACATTGTGCCACTTCCTTTTGGCCTGTAGTGGCTGCTGAAAAATCTGGTTATCTTATGGAGGTCCCTTTTATGTAACAAGTTGCTTTTCTTTTGCTGCTTTTAATATTCTTTCCTTATCTTTAACTTTTGATATTTTAATTATGTGTCTTGGGATGAGTTTTATGGGTTCATCTTATTGGAACTTTCTGTATCTGGATGTCTGTTTCCTTCCCCAGGTTAGGGAAGTTTTCAGCTATTTCCACAAGTAAGATTTCTGCCCCTTTTTCTTTTTCTGGGAGCCCTATAATAGAATTTTTAGTTCATTTGATGATGTCCATTATTTCCATTAAGCTGTCTACAGTTTTTCTTTTCTTCTCTCCTCTCCTCTTCTCTCCATTCCTTTCCTCTCCTCTCCTCTCCTCCCCTCCCCTCCCCTCCTTTCCCCTCCTTTCCCCTCTCCTCCCTTTCCCTCCCCTCCTTTCCCCTCTCCTCCCCTCTCCTCTCCTCGCCTCCCCTGAGATCCATTGCCCTGTCATTGAATTCACTGATCTTTTCTTCTGCTTCATGTAGTTGGCTGTTGAAGCCTTTTAGTGTACTTTTCAGTTTAGTCATTTTATTCTTGAGGTCTTTGTCTTCTATTTGGTACATTCTTATATTTTTCATCTCTTTGCTGAAGTTTTCACTGTGTTAATCCATTCTGTTATCTGGTTTACTGAGCAACTTTATGACCATTACCTTGAACTCTTTATCAAGTAATTGTTTATCAAAAAATTAAAAGTAGAATTACCATATACTCCAGCAGTTCCACTCTGGGTATTTCCAAAAAATAAAAAAC
The DNA here is from genome assembly GCA_004027555.1 of Craseonycteris thonglongyai. NCBI lineage: Eukaryota > Metazoa > Chordata > Mammalia > Chiroptera > Craseonycteridae > Craseonycteris > Craseonycteris thonglongyai. The sequence goes on from PVKE010003973.1 coordinate 13,405, forward strand.
AGTAACTAAAGAAGACATATGCACTTATGTGCTTATTGCAGCATTATTTATAGTATCTAAGATAATGGAAATAACCTCTGTCCGTTGATGGATGAATGGATAATACATTAGTATCTATTAATAAAATAACTTTTATTAATGATACTCAAGGAAATTATATTTGTGTCTCCACTTATTTAATAATATTTGATTGGGAATTTGTTGAAGTCTATAAAAAAGTAAAAACTTACAAGGGACAGCTACAAATATTGACTAATAATGCATGTGTTATATTAAACTCGAATGGCACAGATTGAATTGTTATAAGAGATGTGATTTTTTTCTGATGGTGAATAATTTCTGTTAAAATTTTAAAGAAAACTAATTCGAATCTTGTCTAACTTAGATGATTTCTATTTTTTGGAAAATGTTCATTGTAGAACAAACCGTGAAAGACTACTTCGTGTTTATATGTAAAGTGGTATTACTATATTTTTATTCATGAGCGTCTAACAGGGTAATAGAAAGTTGTGTGAGACATGGGACAGTTTGGGAGTGAGATTATATGGAATATTACATGATTTCTGGTATCCTTTGACTGCCCATGATTTCTGGTATCCTTTGACTGCCCATTAAATGTTAGTAATGTCTCCCACTTATTAAAAAGATCCCTCCGAAAACCTTTCCTCGGTATTGGGAACCATTGCTCTAAGGTTTTTTTTTACCCCCAGTTTAGTTCATAATGGATTCGTTCTGTTTTTTACCCCTATGTCATACTTGCGCTCCTACAAAGTAGTGTTTATGGAATGTTGCTTGGGGAATGCTCCTCTAGAAATGTCTTTTCATCTATTCTCTATATACCTTAAGTTGCATTCTTTTACTATTCTGCAACTTTTTAAATTTTATTCTAAAACTGGGATCGAGGAGGTATAAATATCAAGGACTTGCATTTAGAACTGCTTATATAATTAGAATGTGTGGAATATTTATTAATATTGATACTCTTTTAGGTTGGATCTTTGGAACAAGCAATGCTTGATGCTCTTGTAATGGATAGAGTTGCATTTGTAAAACTTCTTATTGAAAATGGAGTAAGCATGCATAAATTTCTTACCATTCCTCGATTGGAAGAACTTTATAACACTGTAAGTATATATTAATTTTTTTTTTAAGATTTATTTCATTGTTGGAGAGAGAGAAGCAGGGAGGGCCCAGAGCAGTCTCCATGGTTGTTCATCATTAGTTGTAACATAGTTTCATTCCACACAGGTGGATGCGGGGCCTTACAGGGTGGGAATTGAACTGGGGGTCTCCTGCATGGGAGGTGAGAAACTTTGCCACCATCTCAGCAGTTACCAGTTGTACCGCAGTTTAGCATATTTGTTTGCATGGTCTGGGGTCAGGATTCGATCTGCGGACCTCATGGTTGCAAGGCAAGCACTCAACCTGTTGATCTATCTCAGCATCCCCTATGTTAATAGTAATCTTTGTTAACTAAATTTTATCATTGTCTTAGGGAAATGTCATTTTACCTGAACATATTCAATCCTATTGGTAAAACCTTTAATGCCTTGCTAGATTTCATGGAAAATGTATAGCCAGTCTTAATATGGATTGATTATATGATACTTGGAAGCCCTTTCCCTGTTTCTGGGGACCTCCCCTGTCACCAGAGCCACATAGGATTGAGGTATAATGTTACCAACCCTGTCTTCCTTTCTTTCCCTTACCCTTTTTTAAAGCTATATGATTAACTTTTATTATAGAGCTACTGTATTTCTTTTTTTCTTGGTGATCATTTAGTACACTAAATTTCTTTTGCCTAATTGAGAAGTTACACATTACTCTTTTTTTTTTCTCCTTATTTTTGTTTTTCACATTCATGACTTTACCCTGTGGTGTTCCCCTTTTAGCTTACATACTGTTTTTTATTCTCCAAAGAGCTTCTGAAAACTATTTCCTTCACTGTCTTTTTTATTTCACTTTAGATTTCATGTCACTAGCATTGGAGAGGGTAAATACTACCCTTATTAATGGTTTCAATGTTACTAGTAATATAAATTTAATTGGCGAGCCCTATGGTCAAATCCTTGCTTCCTAACTTTGACTTCTCTGCAAATTGTGTTTGTTCATTCATCATTTTCTACCTGTTTATCTTCTCCTTTTCACTTCTAATGTCTTTGCACTACTCATTCATTTCCAATCTATACTGTTTTTGTAATTTCATCTACTAGTCTTTCACATTAGTTCTTTAATTCTTTTTTTAAAAAGATTTATTTTTATTGTTTTTGACACAGAGAGATATACAGAGAGACAGAGAGAAGGGGGAGGGCCCAGAGCAGTCTCCATAGTTGTACATCATCAGTTTTTTATATAGTTTCACTCCTCAGGAGGGTGCCGGGCTGTACAGAGCAGGAACCAGGCCAGGGGCCTCCTTCATGGGAGGCATGCTCCCCACTGGGGGCCTCCTATATCGGAAGCACACCTGGGGTGGGGGCTAAACCAGGGTCCTCCCATATGGAAAGCTCACCCTGGCGAGAACTGAACTGGGGGCACACCCCAGTTCAGCATGTGGATCCACATGGGCCAGGGCTGGGATACGATCCTTGAACACCAGAGCTGGAAAATGAGCTCTTAACCTACTGATCCATCCCAGCATCCCCCACTTTATTAATTCTTATAGTCACATATTTTACTATATATTTTCCCAGTTTAAAAATTCTTCATGGCTCCCCAGTCTGTACAGAATAATATCCAGATCTTTAGCTTGATTTTCAAAGTTCTCCAGCTTTTGAAACTTAGAAGTTTTGCCCCAGCTCTCTCTTACTTGGCCTTTTTATTCCAACCTCACTCCCTTATACTGGTTATTTCAACTACATTACCCACCTACCATTTTCCAAAAAAGAAAAAGTGTATGTGTGTGTGTGTGTGTTTTAAAAATCCTTTCCTTTTTTAAAAATTTTATTGTTTGAGAGAGAAAGATGAGGGGGAAGGGCCCAGAGCAATCTCCATGGTTGCACGTCATTTGTTATGACATAGTTTCACTTCACACAGGGTGGGAACCTGTACAGGGTGGGAACCAAACCAGGGGCCTCCTGCATGGGAGGTGAGAACCTTCGCCATGGTTACCAGTTGTGCCACTGCTCAGCATATGGGTTTGCACGGTCCAGGATTCAATCCCTGGACCTCACGGTTGCAATGTAAGCACTCAACCTGTTGAGATATCCCAGCATCCCAAGAGCATTTGCTCTTTCCTCAATGCTGGCTTGTGTTTTTATTCCAGTTACTTCACACTTGCTGAAATTTTATTCATTTTTTAGAACTTAGTTTAAATGTTATGCCTTTGACTTCATGAAGACAATGGCATTAGTGAGTTTAAGTACAATTATTATATCTTCCCCTGTGGATTATAAATTAATTTTGAGTGGGGATTATATTTTTATTTTTTTCCATTTTTTTTTTTCTTTAATAGTGTCTAGCACATTTACATTGAACTTTGTTGGCGTTCTACTGTCTCTAGCAAACAGACGTAAAAATTAAAAGGATTATACATTGTGCTGAAGTAAGGTTTATCCCTGAAATGTAAAGCAAATATAAAACAATAGAAATAAAAATTGATCCATTAGCAAGGCAAGTAATTTTTTAAATTGTATGACTCAGTTATTAAGATAATAGTGACGTTCAGCATCAGTTATTAATAACATTTTTAAATGTTTAGGGGATTATAACGAAACATTGGTTCTCAAACTTTTTGGTATCAGGGTCCTCCTATAACGGAAAAGTTAAGGACTTCAAAGAGCTGTTGTAAAGAGGTTTTGTTTATGTGTGTTGATATTTACCATATTAGAATATGAAATTAAAAAGCTTAAAAATATTTATTAATTTGTATTTAGGTAACAAATCCATTACATGTTAACAGAAAAAAACATATTTTTCAAGAAAACAAAACAATGAGTGAGCAGAATAGAATAATTTTATGGTTTTGCATATTTATTTAATGCCTTACTTCATAGAAGGCAGATGGAATTTCATATTTGCTTTTGAATTTACTCATACGATATCACACATCACTAAGCCTCTGGAAAATTTAACTGAATACTTGAGAGAATGAGAATTAAAAAATGCAGATAACATCTTAACATGATTCTGAAAATATTAGTATTTTTGATTTTATGGACCTCCTGAATAGGGCCTTAGGGGTATTCAAGGGTTCCCAGACCACACTTTGAGAACTGCTGTGTTAACATATATTTTACACTAAGAAGTTACATTTAATGATAAACATTAATGGATTAAGATAAAATGGAATTTAAAAAACTGCATTTGTCTATGATTATATACTCTTAGAGATCAGTAAAATTTTCTAATCTTAAATTATGAAATACTTACATTAACTTGGAAGGCACATACAGGAGAGAATGGGCACAGAAAACTTAGCTCCTGAGTGGCTAGACTAAATATTGTTAAAAGAAGAAAGCAAGTAAGGTAAAATATAGTTTATATGCAATATCCTTTATAGTCATCTTTAAAGATTGTTAATACATAGAATTTGAAAGCCAAGAATAAATCAAAGAAAATAATATTGTCTCCAAAGATATATGTACCCAGTTAGATTTGAAAATCTATTACCAACTACTCATTTGTATATGTGATCAAAATGAAAAAGAGATTGCATTGATTACTATGATAGATAGCCTCATTAAAAAATTAACAATGACACAATGATGGGAGAAAAATCTCATTTGATATTTTTTTTAAACAGTAGGTTTAAAGTGTTAAAATAAGTCTTTTGATTTGTGCTGTATAAAATTCATTGTAATAAATTTTAGATGGATCAAAGCACTCTCAAAAATTTAGGAAAATGCATTTTGACCCATAATAGTATACATAAATGAAATTAAGAACTAGGGAAATGATGATTTATATAAATGTTAAATGGTTATTATCCAAAATATTTAAAGTATTGATACAACTTCATTAGGACAGAAACAGGTACAGACATTTTAACAGGGAAGAGAATGTATACCTCCATTATAAATGAAAGAATTTTAAATTTAATTTATGATATAATAGTGAAGTTTGCAGTGTTTGCATGACTTTTAGAAAATAAAAACTTATGTGTTAACATAAATAAAAATATAAAAACATAAACTATATATTTTGTTTAAGGTCAGTATGACAGTATGAAATTGTTACATCCTTTGTTTCATTTTATGAATAGAACTTAATTTAATTCAAAAATAATATAATTATTCCAGTAAATTCATAGAAGTTCTATATGTAATAAAAAGGAAAATTGTTCATATTATTAGAAGAAAAATAAGTTTGCTCTAATTTCTTCTCCTTAAAGAAACAAGGTCCAACTAATCCAATGCTATTTCATCTTGTTCGAGATGTCAAACAGGTAAGAGATTCTTTTTTTCCCAAAATGTTACTTTAAAAAATCACTTATACTTCATCTGTTCCCAGGAAATATTTGGATACATCTTAAAAATAGCAATAAAATGAGATATTTTAGAACAAAATAAAATAAAGGCTAAATTTGTGGTCACACAGAAGTAAAGAGCACAATATATCAAATCAGGAAAGAGGGAAGTTTATGAAATTATGACTGATTTTCCTGAGCTGCTTCTAGTCATCTGAGATAGAGTGTAATGAATTTCATAATTCTCATTTGTCCATGAAAGAAAATCATTAATAGAATGAATGTACCTTCTTGGTGTTCAGAAGAAATGTGTGCCCTGTGCATGTAAAGACATTGAATAAGGATATTGAGGGAAACACTGGATGGTGATCTTTATGGCAGGTTGTTTTTTCTTTTCCCAGAACTCTTGAGTAATTGGGGAGACCTTAAGCCAGGGGATTTCTAAAACAGATTTGCATTATGATTTACTTATTTGGGTTAGCAGAAAGAACTGGAGGTAATTTCAGGAACAAATAGGAGATTTGGTATGCAATGACTATTTTTACGTTGGTGACTATAATAATAATGCCGTTGTTTTTGTTTTTGTAAGTCAAAAATCCTAAAATAAAGGCAGTAATTGAATGTTTTCTGATTCAAATTAATAAGTTGAGTTGTCTAAGTTATTTATTTATTATTTTTTAATTAATTTATTTATTTTTCTGAACTGAACTGGGGGCATCACTACATTTGGGAAGCACATCCCAGTTCAGCATGTGGGTCCGACTGGGCTGGAGCTGGGATTCGATCCTCGGTCCTCGGGGCTTCAAAGCGAGCGCTTAACCCGCTGAGCCATCCCAGCTTTCCCTCTAAGTTATTTTATAGTTTGACAAATTATGATTTTTCTAGATAACTCACTTTATTTCACTTAGTTTAAATATTTTCTATTCAAGTGGGCTCATTCCATAATGGTATTTGTCAGATTTTTTTTAACTATAAACATCATATATGACATCTTCAATCGTAAATTATATTTTGGAGTTGCTTAAGGTAAAATAAAACAAAAATCTTACATTTAAGATGAACATTCTTTGATTAAATTTTTAAATAAATTTAAAGAATATAGATACCTAGAAATTAGAAACTTCATAGATGAAACCAAAATATAGAAGGTATAAGCATTTTATTTATTTTTATTTTTAAGACTTATTTTATTGTTTTTGACAGAGAGAGACAGAGAGAAGGGGGTGGGTCCAGAGCAGTCTTCATAGTTGTACATCAACAGTTTTCCGCATGGTTTCATTCCACACAGGCGGGCGGGGGCCGCGCAGGGTGGGAACTGGACTGGGGGCCTCCCGCATGGGAGGCATGCCCCCTCAACCAAGGGGCCGAACCAGGCGGGGTGGGGAGGGGGGGTGGACCGAACTGTGGGCATTCTGCATGGGAATCACACCCCAGTTAAGCATATGGGTCCACACGGGCTGGGATTCGATCCTCAGTCCCCGGGGCTACAAAGCAAGTTCTCAACCCTCTGAGCCATTTCGGCTTCCCCTATAAGCATTTTAAAAAGTACGAAGTCTATGAAATTATAATTAGAATGGTGATTGTAGGAGGGTGAATTGGTTACTATACCTCTATATCTCTCATCTGATGATTAAACCCTTTTAAGATTATTTGATGAAATTAATCAAATATTTAATTCTGAAACAGGCAGTCTTTTCGAACTCACAAGTGAATTATGTTCCAAACGTTTATCTGTAAGTTAAGGACCTGGGAAAGTAGTCTTAGCTCTAAACAGTGTTTATTATAAGTGGTACTTAAACCCTAGGTGAGGCTATAAAAACTCGTATAACCTATAGCCAGTATAATTTTGGGCTAAAAAATACTTATACGTAAGTATTTATGGGCCCATGAAGAAACATAATTAAAATTTATAGCATTATTTTTGTAGGAAAATGCAGTTTATGGTGTGTGCCACAGTGAAAATGGAATACTTGGCTCTTAGAAGTTCCTTTTCCTCTATGTGTCAAGTTATTAAGGCAGTGGAGAAATCGAATTAATCAAATTACCTCTCTGCTGTAAACCTTACTTCTGTCTTGAGCAACACCTTTGAGACTTCAAACCTCAGAATCCCCTTCTCCTTTTTGTTACTAAAAATTTCTTATTAGTTTCATGTATACAAGAGAACATAATGCTTAGATATTTACAGACCTTATATAGTGATAACTCTAACAGGTCTATTTCCCATCTGATACCTTATATAGCTGCTATAATACCATTGACTGTATTCCCTGTGCTATATATACTCTATATCCTGTGACTATATTTATATATATTTTAAGTAATAACTGACATTCAACATTATATTATTTTCAGGTGTACAAGCACAGTGGATAGGCATCTATATAACTTACGAAGTGCTCCACCGGATGAGAATCCCCTTTACTTAAAAAAGGAAAGAGAAACAAATCACTCCCTTTTACTATAAAGATAGCTGCTGGAAACTCCAGCTTCTTGAAACAAGTAAACATTTGTCATGTTGGAGAGTAGGCTCATTTCTAGGCATGAAATTATTACTATTCTGTTTTGTTTTGTTTTTAATGAAATGTTTTGTTTCCAGGGAAATCTTCCTCCAGGATATAAGATCACTCTAATTGACATAGGACTTGTCATTGAATATCTTATGGGAGGAACCTATAGATGCACCTACACTCGGAAACGTTTTCGGTTAATATATAATAGTCTTGGTGGAAATACTCGGGTATGTAATATTTGAGGGGAAGTCTATGTTAATATGCTTTAAAATTAACTCATAAAAAAGAAAGTTAACTCATACTCTTTAAAAGAAGTTAAAAATCATTTATATTAGAATGATAAAAGTAGCATTGTCTTAATGAGATTTTCAACTAAGAGTACCGGTACTTAGAAATATTTTGTAATTGAAATCCTGAACAAATCATATTTTTTCATGTGTATATATATTAATATATATAAATTGATTATTGAATTTTTACAGATATCAGAATATTTAAACCTAAAAACTAATAAGCTTTTATTTGCAGAGGTCTGGCCGAAATACCTCCAGCAGCACTCCTCAACTGCGAAAAAGTCATGAATCTTTTGGCAATAGGGCGGATAAAAAGGAAAAAATGAGACATAATCATTTCATTAAAACAGCACAGCCCTACCGACCAAAGGTATTTTTATTTAAATATACTTTCTGCATTTCAATTTTGTTCTTTCTAAATTACTTAGATTGTGAAACAAAAAAACTACGTGTTTTAGTAAGAGTTGTCTTTCATTTTTAGATATGTTATATCCTTGATTCTTCATTTTGCTGTATACAAAAAGATATTAATTGTGAGTTAATGATTTTGTTAAATTTTTCATATTTAACTATGATAATCAAGTTTTTAAAATGTGAATAAATGCCTAACTGCCTTTTTTTATTTAATTTTTACTTGATTAACAACATCCAAGACAAAGGTGCTATCTAAACTTTACTTTCATTAAAATCGTGTTTTATCAGGTACTATTTGAAATATGGAGACCCTTTAATCTTAGAAAACTTTGTTATAGAGACATTTTTTTGGAAATGCCAATTCCATAAAATGAATTTTGAGCTATAATAAAAATCAGGTATATAAAATTTATACTATTTAATTGTACAGTTATATGAAGTTGAAGAATAGCATAATGGAGGTTTTATAAAAATTTTCACATGAATGTCATGACCTTATTATAATGCACCTTATAACATTTATTTTCACTTGAAGATTGATACAGCTGTGGAAGAAGGAAAGAAAAAAAGAACCAAAGATGAAATTGTAGATATTGATGATCCAGAAACAAAGCGCTTTCCTTATCCACTTAATGAACTGTTAATTTGGGCTTGCCTTATGAAGAGGCAGGTAATGGCCCGTTTTTTATGGCAGCATGGTGAAGAATCAATGGCTAAAGCATTAGTTGCCTGTAAGATCTATCGTTCAATGGCCTATGAAGCAAAGCAGAGTGACCTTGTAGATGATACTTCAGAAGAATTGAAACAGTATTCCAAGTAAGTTATATTTTATCATTTGGAACATTTGAAAAAGAGGAAACAGATTGTGATTAAGTGAAGGTTATAGTGTTATGTGCTAAATAGGGATATACATATATAATTTTACTGGTATAATTAAGAGAAACCCATTTAAAAATATATTTGCTATTTTTTAAAATTCAAAAAGAAACTTTGCTGATCATGCATGTACAAAAGAGGTTATTGTATTGTTTGCATTGCAAGAGTTAAATAATTCAGCAAGAAAGAAGAAATGCCAGAAGTCAGTTTAATAATTTCACCTAGTAGCAATTAGATTAGGAAATGTTCCACTTCAAGTGGTAAGGAAAGGAAGAAAGTGAGGTTTGAAGTGTGTTCTAAGGAAATAAATTCAACTGGAAGGGCATTTCAGATGGTGGAATAATTAAATAGTTCACGGAAGTTTACAGTTTGCTTAGGGAACTATGGACTATTAAGCTGAAAGGTAGTTTCTAGGAAGCTTTATGACAGAGAATAGGACCTCCCACCCCCCAAGTAGGCTGACTTTGGAAGAGGTTAAGAGTTGTTACTGAAAATAACTCAAGCAGGTTTCAGTGCTTACTGAGAATTTAAGATTTAGGGGTTTTCATGATTAGGTTAGTCCCTACTCACATTATTTCTCTGAATGGCTACCAAACCTTTTCTATGTTTGAAATGATTATATAGAAATTCTTTAACTGAACATTGTCAGTTTTGATTTCCTGTGATACTATAGGTTTATTTCCAGGACCAAGGGAAAGTGCTCGGGAGTCACCCTTTCAGTCTTGTTCTTAATATGAGATATTGTAATACTTTGTGATTACCACATAGTAATAGATGTCTGAAAATGTGGAGGTACTATGAGTCTAATGCCTTCCAATTCCCTAAGTGTGTGTATGAAAATATTAAAAACTGGAACATGTAACAAATGAATTTAAAAACAGTGATTTAAAACTACAGTTTGATAATCTGAAAATGTTTTGGCTTTCATCTTTTGATAGTGATTTTGGTCAACTGGCAGTTGAATTACTAGAACAATCCTTCAGACAAGATGAAACCATGGCTATGAAATTGCTCACTTACGAATTGAAAAACTGGAGTAACTCCACCTGCCTTAAGTTAGCAGTTTCTTCAAGACTTAGACCTTTTGTAGCTCACACCTGTACACAAATGTTGTTATCTGATATGTGGATGGGACGGCTGAATATGAGGAAAAATTCCTGGTACAAGGTATACCTTAGAAATAATTTGATATCTAGTGTATGAATAGATAAAAAGAACAGAGAAATTAGCACAGATGTATAGTAAAATACCTTGATATATGAGAGTGTTGGGGGTGGTGATGTTGGTAGTATATCCCAAGTGGCATGAAGTGTCCTTTTCTCCTCTTGTTCTTCACTCTAAATCCTTTTCACATTTGGTATATAATGATTGTTGCCCCTGTCTGAGACAGAAGCATAAAGCCAACAAGTGGAAGTACTGACATTTACAGCCCCTGGCAGCCTTAACAATGTTGCTGCTTTATGAAAAGATGATTCCCAACCAACTTCTATATAATTCAGACTCATCTATTAACTTACTAATGTTACTTTTAATTTAATTGAAGTGTATTGGATATGTCTGTGGGTAAAGGATTGGCTGGTCCTTTAGGTTTCATCATAGTAAGATATACTACTTTTCATTATCTTAAAGCCTAAGGCATAAGAAATAAGATAATGTAGAATGCAGAAATCAGGCAAGTAGTATAACCATTGACTGTTATAGCAAATACTAATCATCTACTAAAAGTAATGGTGAAAGATTAACCAGTAGAAATCTGGATACACAATTATAATTTCTTTGCTCTTTAGGATTTTGCAGGTAATACCTAAAATTTTAGAAATAAATCTTTGTTTATGGAAGCACAATCTGGGTAACCATGTTAGGATGTGGAACACTTGCAAAGAGATTTAAGATAAAATTAAGCACATAGCAACTTTGTAAGTCTTGAATTCTGTTTAAATAGCAATGTATTTTTTGAACAAATTGCAATCTGATTATTTTTAAAGGGCTAGTCTTTAAGTATTAAGTATTTTCTGTGTCCTCATATCATAACACTCAAATTTGTTTTGTTATTCCTTAAAACAATTCACTTTGGGCCTCTAAATATAAGATGTAAGGAAAAATGAAGTTTTTGTGTTTTTCCCTATACTACCAGGGGGCAAAATGGCTAACTAATAATTAGGGTATTTAATACCTTTCTATTGATTTTGTAATATTTTTGAAGTTCATTAATTTTAAAATGTAACCTTATGTGTTTCTAAAATTTTTAGGTTATATTAAGCATTTTAGTTCCACCTACCATCTTGATGCTAGAATATAAAAGTAAGGCTGAAATGTCCCATATTCCACAATCTCAGGATGCCCATCAAATGACAATGGAAGACAGTGAAAACAACTTCCAAAACATAACAGAAGAGATTTCTATGGTAAGGAGGAAAGAAGATTTTTAAGTAAATATAAATTTGTTGTGAATAAATTTACAGTAAATTGTTTTTATTTTAGGAGGTATTTAAAGAAGTCAGAATATTGGACAGTAATGAAGGAAAGAATGAATTGGAGATACAAATAAAATCCAAAAAGCTACCAATCACACGAAAGTTTTATGCCTTTTATCATGCACCAATTGTAAAATTCTGGTTTAACACGGTATGTTTTTAAATTATATGAGAATAATGACTTTAAAAGATAGACTTTGGGTCACCTTTGGTCTAGAGTCCATATTGATCTTAATGTAACTTAGATCACTGAAAAGCCATTTTTCATTTAAAAGAGCAGTAAGTTCTGTCAGTTTCATCCAAATTGTCATATGAAATGATAAACACCAATAAATCTTCGTTCTAATTGGAACCAGAAATGTATTAAACATATGTGCGATCACAATATATGTCTTTGTAAGTAGATAACAGACACAAATCATCTACTAAAAATATTGTTAAAGATTATGCAAAAGAAACTGATACACAATTATAATTTCTTTGTGCTTTAGGATTTTGCAGATAATGTTAAAGTTTAGAAATCTTTCTTGTAGTGTAAATTAATGAGTAATCTAGAGCATTCATATAGTTTTATTTATCAGTAAGGTAGTAGCTTATTTTTTAATCATATTGTAATATATGTTTCATTACCTGCCACATAATTGGCTTTTCTCTTGCTTTATGGCAGAATAGATTTTTACTACTAGATTAAAGAATATATATGTCCATAGAGGGATGGATTTGCCTTAAGAAACATGAGTTTACCTCATACTTTTTAAAAATTTATTTATTTCTTTTTGAACTGAACTGGAGACTTCACCACATTCGGGAAGCACACCCCAGTTCAGCATGTGGGTCCACACAGGCCTGGGCCGGGATTCGATCCTCAGTCCCCAGGACTTCAAAGCAAGTGCTTAACCCACTGAGCCATCCCGACTTCCCCTACCTCATACTTTTAACCAGAGGCTGAACAGATAAGTTTTACTTCCCTTCCCAGGAAACTCTTAAATTGTTTTTGATTTTGTTAATTTTTTTTGTTTTTCATTTTCATCGTCAGACTTTTTAAGAATTGTTGAAGCATACAAATGGCTTTGTATTAAGATGAACATTTGAGAATTTGTTCATTCAACCGTTGCTTTCTCACCCACACACGTACCCATTAACCTGAGACTAATTCATTACATTTCCTCTCAATGTGAAGATTTTCTTACTGCATCTTGTTCAGATGTTGAAATTTCACATCTGAATTACCTAACATAATCCCCAGATTCTGTCTCCACAATGGAAATAATGTAGGTTTCTTACATTTGCATTCATCTGAATGACTTTTTTTTTAACTTTTTTTTTTTTTTTTTTTTGATAGAGAGAGATACAGAGACAAAGAGAAGGTGGAGGGTCCAGAACAGTCTCCATAGTTGCACATCATTGGCTTTTCCACATAGTTTCATTCCACAGGTGGGCACGGGGCTGCACAGGGCAGGAACTGGGCCAGGGTCTCACCCCTCAAGAACTGAACTGGGGGCACTCCCCAATTCAGCATATGGGTTGGCACGGGCTGGGGCCGGGCTTTGATCCTCCGTCCGTGGGGCTGCAAAGTGAGCGCTTAACCCACTGAGCCATCCTGGCTTCCCCAAATGACTTTTTTAAGTCTCATGCTCTACCGACTGAGCTAGCCGGGCAGTTGCTTCAAATGACTTTTTTAAAGGGACAACCTGGGTGGCTACAGGAATTTCTCTTTTCTTTATTGTAGTTTCCTTTCCTACCCTGCCATAGCTTAAATCAAGGATATGGCTTGTTTTAAGACGGGTAGATGCAAGAATGATGAAAGGATTCTTAGGCACAACTCTTCTAAGGTCAAAGAGTAGATTTTCCTCCGAAATGAAATGACTATTCAGATGTTGTCATACATAGATTTTATCACCTCCCTTTAAGAGTATCAGAAGTAGGATTTTCCCTTACTTAGAGAAAATGCTTTTCAGATTAGTTTCCATTTCTTGGGAAATGGAAAATACCAGTTGTCTTTCCAAGAAATACTATTTGGTTGTTTGAGGGAAGAAGCAGACAGGTAGAATGTGTTTCTTTTTTTGTTAAATTTATCGGGGTGACATTGGTTGGCAAAAATTACATTGTTTCCAGGTGTACAATTCTACATTACATTGTCCATGCTTTGCATTGTGTACTCAACACCCAGAGTGAGCCCTCTGTCCATCATATATTTGATGCCCCCCTCTTCTGCCTCCTCCCTCCAGGATGTGTTTCTTAATGATGATGGTGGTAAAGTTCTATAGTAAAATTAGTATATTATGATACTTTAGGTATAAGTTAAATGGAATTAATGTGGACTAATCTGAGAACATGGTTATAAAATTTTTTTTTTTAAAGATTCGGACAGACAGAACGGGGAGAGCCCCGAACAGTCTCCATAGTTGTACATCCAGTTTTTCAACACAGTTTCATTCCACACAAGTGGGCAGGGGGCCGCACAGGGCATGAACTGGGCTGGGGGCCTTCCTCATGGGAAGCTCGCCCTGGTGAGAACCAAACTGGGGCTACACCCCAGCTTAGAACGTGGGTCTGCACAGTCCAGGGCCAGGACCAGGACTCAGTCCTCAGACCCCGGGGCTGCAAAGCAAGCTCTCAACCCACTGAGCCACCCTGGCTTCCCATAAAATTCTTTGTATGGGAAGTATTAAAAAGTCAGTGGAAGCTGGGATGGTTCAGTGGGTTAAGTGCTCACTTTGCAGCCCTGGGGACTGAGGATCAAATCCTGGCCCCGGCCTGTGCGGACCCATATGCTGAACTGGGAAGTGCTTCCAGTTTGGTTCTCACCGGGATGAGATCCTGGCCCAGTTCCTGCCCTGTGCAGCCCCAAGCCCACCTGTGGAATGAAATAATGTGGAAAAACTGATGATGTGCAACTATGGCAACTGTTCTGGGCCCTCCCCCTTCTCTCTGTCTCTGTCTGTGTATCTCTCTCTGTCAAAAACAATAAAAATAAAATCTTAAAAAAAAAAAAAAAGTCAACACATCCTATAACAACACATACCTGAAACAATTTATATTTTGATTAATACAATATCTGCTCCAAACAAGAGTTAATTCTAAAACTATTTTAATGATTGAAGCTGCAAGGTTGTTCACAGGAGCTATTAGTTTCTTTGTGTAGGCTTGAAATTTTTCATAGTAAAAAATTTTATAATTAATTTTATTCATCTTGTATTTTCTTTTTTATTAGTTGGCTTACTTAGGATTTCTGATGCTTTATACATTTGTGGTTCTTGTACAAATGGAACAGTTACCTTCAGTTCAAGAATGGATTGTTATTGCTTATATTTTTACTTATGCTATTGAAAAAGTTCGTGAGGTATGTCTTTAGTTTTTCGTACCAGTAACTTACTGTATATATGGAGGGTGTTTTGTTCTGTTTGGGGTATATATGTGGGTATGTTATATGTTATTTTATGCTTATTATAATTTCAGTAGGTGATGACATTATAGGAATGTAGAATCTTTTTATTTTTGTTCTAAAAATCATGGCAAAAGAATTGGGATCAGTGTGTTGTTAACTTTGTCATAATTACAAAGATTTGTCTCAGAAACATAGCCTAGTACTATTTTTGCTTTATTTTCTCCACATTCAATTATATGCTCTCTGCTGCTTATCAAGGCACCTTTGGAATGTTATACCAGAATATCCTAGTGTTGTTTCAATGAAAAACGACAACTTTTCAAAAATATTCCACACTCAAATTCTAGAGAACTGTGTCTAACCCATGATTTTCAGCTTAGTTGGTTGAGCAGGTCATATGTGGGTTTTGTTTTGTTTTGTTTCTCTAATATAGAATGAGGATAAGAAGTATCTGTCTGATATCTTAGTGAATTGTTTTGGTGATCAAATGTATCATCAAATGCCAAGATAATAAAAAATATTTTTAATTGTTAACTTTATTGGGTGACACACCTGGAAGCTATGTAAAAAATAATTTAAAATACTAAAAGATATATAGAATTGTACTAGAATAATTGCTGGTGTATGTTTTCATATGAAGAAATTGATTAAATTTGTTTTTTAAAACTTTTAGATCTTTATGTCTGAAGCTGGGAAAATAAGCCAGAAGATTAAAGTGTGGTTTAGTGATTACTTCAATATCAGTGACACAATTGCCATAATTTCTTTCTTCATTGGATTTGGACTGAGATTTGGAGCAAAATGGAACTTTGAGAATCCATATAATAATCATGTTTTTGTGGCTGGAAGATTAATTTATTGTCTTAACATAATATTTTGGTATGTGCGTTTGCTAGATTTTCTAGCTGTAAATCAACAGGCAGGACCTTATGTAATGATGATTGGAAAAATGGTAAGTTGCGAGATATCTGATAATCATATCATGGGTTTATTGATAATGTGTCTTAAAATCATAAAAACGTTAACATAGTTTAATTGAACCAGAGAATGTTATTTCATGTTTATTTGCTTTATATTTCCTATCAACCATTCCTAAGGATATTAACTTTTGAAGAAAATACTTGATGGGTATGGTTAGAAACATTACTTTACATTGAAATAATTTTAAGTTTTAAATGCTACTTGCTATGAATATTTGAGATCATAATGAAAGATATGAACTTATCTTCAATCTGTGCATTTCTTTTCATCATTATTGCCACCCTGAACCAATCTATCATAATCTGACATCTGCAATAGTCTAATAGTCTGTTTACTCACAACCACTCTGGTTTATCTTTAGTCTACATTAGAGCTAGAGTAATTATTTCAAAATGCAAAATTGCAAATGTCACTTCCCCTTTTTAAGATATCTTTTAATAGTTTTGCATTACTGCTAGAGATAAGTGTAGGTAATAAAACCCATAAGTCCTACCCAGTTTGGCTGTTGCTTTCTTTTCTTTTTTTTTAACTTTTAATTTTGAGGAAATTGTAGATTCACATGTAGTTTTAAGAATTACAGAGAGATCCCATGGGTCTTTTACCTACTTTCCTCCAGTAGTGCTATCTTCCTTGCTTTTTTCAAGTCTTAGTTCTTAACCATATTAGACCTTTTGTCTATATATACTGGTCATATAGAGCTTTCTATATTTTCTTTAACATAACTCCTTTCAGAGTACCATAGCTCATATCCTTCTTTCTGCCCAGAGTGATCACCCTTATCTACCCTCATACCCTTAGACTTTTTGACTAATTAACTTAGGTTTATACTTCAGATCTCAGCTCCAACGTAATTTATTTTCAGGAAAGTTTTTGATGTCTTCCTGCTAGATCAAGATCATTTGCTATATAGTTTTATAGGAACCTTGTTTCTTCCCTATAGAATGTTTACCTCTGTGTCTAACTATATTTTAAACTATTTTTTAAAGATTTATTTTATTGAGAGAGAGAGAACATGGTGGGAAGGGCCCAAAGCAGTCTCTATAGTTGTATATCATTAGTTGTGACATGTTTTCATTCCACACAGGTGGATATGGGGCCACGCAGGACATAGGAAGCAAGAACTTTGAGTGCTGAGCCATTCTGGTGCTTAGTTACCAGTTTCACCACAGTTCAGCATTTGGGGTTTTACATGGGTCAGGCCAGGCCTGGGAATCAGACCCCAGAGCTTGCAATTATGAGGCAAGCGCTCAACTGCTGAGTTATCCTGGCATCGCTTAAACTACATTCTTACTGGATTCTCTTCTAGACTATAAACTCCTTGAACAATCAGACTTTGTCTGATTTTAGTCACCATTATATCTCCAGTATTATAGTTGTCACCATGCCTGTCACATAGTAAGTTCTCCATAGTAGATATTTGTTGTTTGGATGGATAAAGCTATTACAAATAGAAAGAAAAGCATAAAAATACTGAACATTCTTCGTATTTTAGTAAGTCCACTTTTCTCTTGTTTTTATATCAAATTATAAACTTAAACTAATTGTTCACCAAGTAGATTTTAATGTTTACTATTTTCTCATTCCTGTGCAAGACATGCAGCATTAGGATATTGCTTCTGAACTTTGTAAAACCACATATCTCTATTTTGATTTTACCAATCCTGTTGTTATTTTTAATTTATATTCTAGCTTGAGGAGCCTGTCCTACACAAAGTATCTTAGGAAATCATATGGAGTATTAGCAAAATATCAATATGGTTTATTAATGAGTAGGGGAATAGAGATTTATGAAAAGAGATAAATCTGTGGATGCTTTTATTAAAGCAGTGGGATGTGAGCTGTTCTTTGAAAGTGTAAGATGTGAGTACAAAAGCACAGCCTAACTGGAACTACTTTGATGATAAGGAGTAGTTAGCAGTCAAATTGAATAGGCAGAACATAGCCTGGATTACGTATATAGAATACTGAAAACTGGGACTTTAGAGAAGAAAAATATTGGGGAAACCATTGAAGAGTGCCCTGCCCCTCACTTCCATTTGATTTTTCTATTCCAGGGGAATAAGTTGACATTTCTTTGTCTTTTCTTATTTTGGAATGACTTTTTTATATGGCTGTTGAGAGCAGCTAGTCAGATTGTTTGTTCATCATGATGATTTTCAGCTAGTGAGGACAGTCCAAAAATGTCTCACACGTGTTTCTCATTCTGAGTTCCATAATCTTGTCCCATTATTAATGTACTTGCAAGATAATGCCAGCTAAAACAAATGCTATCTGTGGTTTATGGCTTTGGGCACCTCTTTCCTCCTATCTTCACGTGTCCAGACTTTTTAAAAATTACATCTAAATCACCTAATCTTTTCCAGGTATAGTATGCCGATATTTTCTCTTTCCCATGGACTTAACTATCTGACAGGCTTTGTTTTTCAAATACAGATGAAAAGGCAGACTCTATTATGTTTTTTCTTTTGTCAAAGTAGCTTTTTCTTCCTTATTCTAAAATTGCTATTTATTGTAGAAAATTTTATAAATACAGGTAAATTACCATGCAGACATATACTATTAATAGTTAAATGTATGCTTTTTCTCCCTTCAAGACATCTGAATATATGTGTTTACTTGTATCTGCCTTCACATAAATAAATTTATATAATAGTTTTACCAAAATAGTCCTATGATATATATGTTGTTTCTTGATTCTTTTTCAATATCTGTCCCCATGTAATAAATATAATGATTTATTCCTAGAGGTTCTGAGTCATTTTCCTTAATTTTGAAAAAATCACTGTCTTCTAAATTGTTTATCTTCCAAGTAATCCCACTAGCTCACAGTATTATCAGTATTACTTTGCATCATGAAAACAAGATTTTAAAATTTTCTAAATGCAGTTTTATTATTATATTTGTTTTTTCACACTACACATTTTCCCTCTAGGAGAATGTGTTCTACTCCTCCCAGTTAAGAATTATTGGGGCAGCCCCAAGTCGAAAACTGATGACGTACAACTATGGAGACTGCTCTGGGCCCTCCCCCTTCTCTCTCTCTCTCTCTCTCTCTCTCTCTCTGTCTCTGTCTCTGTCTGTGTCCAAAATAATAAAATAAATCCTTAAAAAGAAAAAAAAAATTATTGGGGGGAAGCCGGGATGGCTCAGTGGGTTGAGCGCTCACTTTGCAGCGCCGGGGACCGAGGATCGAATCCTGGCCCTAGCCCATGCGGAACCATATGCTGAACTGGGGAGTTCCCCCAGTTCAGTTCTCTCTGTCTCTGTATCTCTCTCTTTCTGTCAATAAATAAGTAAATAAATAAAACTTAAAAAAAAAAAGAATTACTGGTTTACTATTTGTCACATCAAAGTAGTACTCATTATCCATCCATTTTTCATTCTTTCATAAAGTGATGGTGGTATTTCTGGAAACAGAGAAGATAAAGCTTAGGGGAAGGACTTTGTTTCAACCTAACTTGTTAGTGTGTTAAAAGGTGCTTCAGCTCTCATTGCGTACTAGATTATTTAGTGACTTAGTATCAGGTTACTTAAATGGTCATGTACATCAAATGAGAGGTATAGGAAGTACAAAATGAATAGCCATAATAATAGAGATGGGAAAAGTAGAAGCAGCCAAGAGAAAGTGAAGAGAACTGGATTTCTATCTAAATCTTACCTCTTAACATACTCCCATTGCTCCTGCCATTCTTTCATGCCAGTTATAGAGAGTTTGGATATGTTTCATTTTCTCCTTAGATTTTTATTTTTATTTTTGACAGAGAGAGAGAGAGAGAGAGATGCAGAGAGATACAGAGACAGATAAGGGGGAGGGCCCAGAACAGTCTCCATAGTTGCACATCATTGGTTTTTCCACATAGTTTCATTCCACAGGTGAGCATAGGGCTGCACAGGGCAGGAACTGGGCTGGGGTCTCACCCCGGTGAGAACCGAACTGGGGGCACTCCCCAGTTAAGCATATGGGTCCGCACGGGCCGGGGCGGGATTCGATCCTCAGTCCCCAGGGCTGCAAAGTGAGCTCTTAACCCACTGAGCCATCCCGGCTTCCCCTCATTTTCTTCTTTATTTATAATCTTTAGATCCATTTTTCACCAGGATTATGTCTTTCTCCTTTTCAACCAATCATTTATATCATTATCTATTTTCTCCTAGTGCTATCTTCTCTTTCTATCCCCTTCAAAGCTTTCAAAATGGCTAATGTTTGATTATCTGCTTAAAGTAGGTGCTGCAGAATATAAGAAATCCTTCATTAAAGGCTTTCTTTAGTATACATGCTGCCAAAGTGAGCACAAAGGATATCTTTAAATAATGAATAAAGGAGATGAATTTTATAGTATTAATAGTAGATTCCCAGAGTAACAGTTTTTATTCTGTCATTGTGTATCTATTACATGCTATGGATTATACTGGGCTGAGACTATAGAGATGAACAAGGCATGGTCAAGATACTCATGGAACTCACTATGTAGTATGTAAGACAAGCATATGAACAATAGGTAGCTACAGAACAATACTGTAAACCAGGAGTGTCCAACCTTTTGGCTTCCTTGGGCCACATTAGAAGAATTGTCTTGGGCCACACATAAAATACACTTAACACTAATGATGGCTGATAAGCTAAAGAGAAAAAAAGAATTGCAAAGAAGTCTCATAATATTTTAAGAACTTTTACAGATTTGTGTTAGACTGCATTCAAAGTCGTACAGGTTGCATGTGGCCCATGGGCAACAGGTTGGACAAGCTTGCTGTAAACTGTTGTATGAAGACCAAAGAGCTAGTAGCTAATTGTCTTGAAGGTTTTTACAAAGAATGTGGTATTTGGAAAGAGTATAGAAAACAGTAATTTTTCCTGAGCAGGGAATTTCTTAGAGAAAACAACTTTGAAAAGTTTGAAGATTGTAAGAGATTAAAATAGAAATCTTCCTCACACACAGTTGACAACTTTAATAGAGTTTAGTTTGATGAAAATTACATGATGAATTCTAAACTTTTCCCACTCATTCTATATAGTTGTACATTCAAGCTAGAAATCCTTAACTTAGATAAGAGGAAATGTAATATTCAAATACTTTAAATTAAATAAATTTAGATTAGGTATAAGGAAGGTTGTCAGATAGGCTTTATGTGAAAAGTTATGAAATCCGGAGACCTCTGAATCATAGACTGAAAAATTGTAGGGTACTTCAGTACAGATTTGGGTTTTGGTTTGAATTTTGACTTTGGCTTAAAAAAAATACAGATAAATGTGTAGATTCCAAAGTATATCAAATGCCATGAATAATATTTTGATGAATTATTTGCCTTTTAATATTTTCTATCCCAAAATTTTGTTTATTGAAAGCAATGTATTGTCTCAATTATCTTCTTAAGTGCTTAAAGAAGGCATTATTTGACTATTTTACAAATAAGAAAACTGAATCTTGGGGGAGGTATGAGGACTCTGATTGCAAGTCACAGAGATACAACTCTAACTTAATTTTGAAAGGAAATTTATTGGTAGATCTAACAGAATTTTAAAGATGAAGAATCAAATCTAAATGATTATATATAAATATTATATAGTTACTCCATCCAGTCTAGACTTATTATCTTCTTTACCTTTCACATTCCTGCCTTCCATTTCTATTTTCACTAGTATTCATTTAAAAAATATATTAAAATGTCATAATTTTTAAGATTGATTTATTATTGCAATTACTGGTTCACAGTAGATTAAGGTACAAATTTATCGTAAATGTAGTCTCTTGATCTCTCTGAGGCTTACCTCAATAGATTATTATTCATGGATGAATGAATGTTACTGCTTGAATGAGACAATTCACTTTGTTAGATAAAACACTGAATACTGTGTACCTAAATAAGTAGATAGAAATTAAAATGTTATTATAACATTTCACTTAATATTTAACTTTCTGAGTATTGATGCTAAAATTCAAACTGATTTAACAATAAAAATTACTTTTCAGTGATTTATTAGTTGATATAGTTTAGTCACTTTTTCAGTTTTGTTGAAATTAAAGAATTGCAAACTACCTGACTTGCAAACAGATTTGTTAACCAGCTATTTTTTCAACACTTATACTGATAATTCAGTTTGTTGGTTTTGTTTAGCTCCTAGGAGGTTACCATAGCCCAGGACAAGGCACCATGGGGAGGGTTCAGTATTGGTGAAAAGATGCCTTTCTTTTTTTTTTTAACTGGGGGGGCCTTCCAAATGGGAAGCACATCCCAGTTCAGCATATGGGTCTGCACTAGCCAGGGCCAGGATTCAATCCTCAGTCTCTGGGGCTGCAAAGTGAGTGTTTAACCCGCTGAAGCCATTCCTGCTGCCCACCCCTCTACCCCCTTCTTTTTTTTGAAGTGGGCAAAGGACAGTTATCAAAGGGTGGTAGAAAAGAGAGTGTGCACCTTCAGTATAGGAACAAATACTTAATATGGAAACTGGTTTCCTGAATCTGCCCATGTGTCCATACCTCTTTAAAATCTTCAGTGACTCCAGATAGGTGGATCCCAGTTTGAACTAGAGATACGATTCAGTATATAAAAATTGAGTGTGACTTGCCTAGGTTCACAGATCAAGTTTTACATAATCTCCTTGATGTTAAAGTTTATGTAGTGCTGAGAGTTTTCTGTATGCTATTAGGAATAAAAAACTCAAAGATTCTAGTTATCTATTAGCATACTAGAAATATTTTTTAAGATGAAAATTGTCATTGTGTTTACATTCCCATGTGTTTTAACAGTGTTCATTTTTTAACAGGTGGCCAATATGTTCTACATTGTAGTGATTATGGCTCTTGTGTTACTTAGTTTTGGTGTTCCCAGAAAGGCAATACTTTATCCTCGGGAAGAACCATCTTGGACTCTTGCTAAAGATATAGTTTTTCAGCCATACTGGATGATTTTTGGTGAAGTTTATGCATATGAAATTGATGGTAAATATTTATGTGTACACATTCATATTTTGGTTATTTTATGTTTTAAAATCAGGAGTGCATTATGGTAATATTACATATATTCACAAGTGAAATTATTATCCATGTAACCCCCTCCCACAATACATTAGTTAATCCTAAAAGGAATGTTACAAAAATTAATTGAAAAAAAATTTTTTTAGGATTTTTTTTCAATTACAAATTGTGGAAATCTTGCCCAAACTGTCTTATAGAGTAAGGACATTCATTAGCTCACATAACAGAAAGTTCACAGGTAGCATTGCCTTTGGGGTTGGTTAATTCATAGCTAAGGGCATCTGTTCTTTTTCATCCCATTGCTCTGTAATTAGTATCTCATTCACACATGTTTCCTGTTTGATTATGAGACTCTGTAACTAGCAACAGTGTTTTCCATGGTTTTCCTAAAGCGAAAATGATCCCTTTCCCAGAGGCCCCTATTGAACTTGTTCCTTCATCTCATTAGCTCACTTTGGCTTCAGCCTTACTCTCTCTCCGAAACAGGGCAAGGGTAATGGGATTACATTGATCAATTTAGACTAATTGTGGTGGATTGGATAGTCTTAAACTGTCAACTTGAACTGTGAATATATTCTCTGCATTAGGTAATAGAATTCTTTTTTTTTTTGTATTGTAATTAACTGGGTTAGATAACTTGTGAACATAGGTGAGATAGCCAACTTATTGGGGATGTTCAACTCCACATCTGAGTTGTAGAATCTTTACTTTTTAGTTCTCTTGATCACTCTTGCTTTTTCCATCTCTCTTGACTTCCCCTCTCATCCCATACCAGTGTCTCTCTCTACCCACCTATTTATAGGTGATTAGGTCAGGGGATGGCAATTTAGTGGTCATCAGTTATTGGATAAAACAGTGAGATTTAAACAAGCTGTCAGATTTTGTGTTTAATGGCTTCCTGTTCAGTGTTGTTTCCAGGTTTTCATTGACTGCTCTTTTTCTGATGTGGCCCTTGTTTAAAGGGTAAAGCATTCGATTTTTGTGTGTGGAGGCGGGGGTCTTGTGTATTTTCTTTTGGGGGTATTTGCTTCATCACACTAATCTAAATAGAATGGAAATAAATTCATTAAATTGATTTTACTTTATTTTCCTCATAACTTTGTTCTGGGTATTAAAGCTTGTTGTCCTGTCCTTGTTTATATTCAGCTATATTCTGGCTTCAGTAGCATTCAGGTAGGGGTTATCATAGCTAGATTTCAAATCTAATTATTGTATATTTGAGTGGTGCTTTAACTAGTTCTTCAACCTTATTTGTGGCGTAATAAGATAAATCAGTAATTTATGTTTGTAAATTTACTATAAATTTGCCCTACTCTGTTATGGTTCAGTTCTTTTTCTTACAGAAATATTGTAGTGTGGCTGAATCTACTCAGGCTAAACCCTACCTTGAAGGGTTGACATAGTACAAAATACACTTCCGTGTCTGGAATAGAATGATAGAACAGATACCCACCCACATCCTCTCAAAATTCTTCTGTGTTGAAATATTGGTGTTCCTATGGCTGCTGACCCAGAAGCTTTTGCTGGAATCTGTGAAACAGATTTATTTGTACATAATCAGAACTTTCACATAAACATAAATACAATTGGAAGTTGTTATTGGTGAATTGCTATAGTTTAATTTTTTTTCTTTTTAAAGCATGTACAAATGATTCTGCTATTACTGCACTTTGTGGTCCTGGGACGTGGTTGACTCCATTTCTTCAAGCAGTCTACCTCTTTGTACAGTATATTATTATGGTCAATCTCCTTATTGCATTTTTCAAGTAAGAATCTTACTTAGTTTGTTGTAATGAGATCATTTAGTATACGTTTCTACTCTTTTTGAAGGAAATTATGCAAAATTTTAATTCTAAAAATGTTAGTAAGGCATAAACTACTAAAATTATAGGGAAACATTTGAGGTCTTGTTCCTTGGCTTCTGTCTTGCATTTGGCTCAAATAAAGTAAAACAAAGTTACCTTTAAAAATTACAAATAAGAAGCTATGCTTTTTTATATAAAATGAGTTCTAAATTTGAGACTTTATTTTTCAACATTTAATTCTTTTATAAATTTAACCTTTATTTGGGATTTTTACTAGGTTGCCAAGGAATGTGTCCAGTATGCAAACAGCAAGGAAAATAAAAAATTCATCAATAATCCCATTCTTAATATTTTGATATTTTTTTTATCAACTTTATATATTTTTTTATAAATACATAATGTCCTTACATTTTGTCACTGTTTTAATATTATCCCACATTAATATCTCTCTCTAGTTTTTCTTATTGGCTATATAGTATTCCATGATATAGACAATAATAGCCAATATGTTATATTTCTCAGTTCATTTGTATATATTTTTTGTTCTCAGAATTGTGGTTAAATTTTTTATCAGTCCTTACATATTTTCATGGAATGTTTTCCTAAAGGTAGGATTTTTTGCGTATAAGTCAAAATAGGCTGTGTCCCCAAATGTCTGCCAATACTAGGTATTATTAATGCTATTTTTTTTGTTGTTGTTTTTTTCAAACTAACAAAATTCTGATTTTATTTAGAAAAAAGTGGGGGGGGGGGATAAGATAATCCTAGGATAAACCAAGAACATTCCAAAAGAATAACCTATTTAGAAACTTGCCAGAGACTGGAGCTATAAGGGTTAAGAGAAATTCTACTGCATGCAGTCATCTTAATATTAATGCTATCTTTTTAATGGTTGCTAATTTGATAATACATAAAGAATCTTGTTTTTATTTGCATGTATTTTGTTGCTGCTAAGATGGACTATTACATTTTTGTCATTTATGTATAATTTTTAAATCTTAAAATACTATTTTCTGCACATTTTGTGGGGTTTGTAATTAAGACCCTCAGCAATCAAACTTGTGCCTTATATTTGTTGCATGCATTTTTGCCAGTTTCTCTTTTGCCTTTTATTATTGTTTATGGTAAGGTACTCTTTTGAATCCTTGTTTAGAACAGAATTACAATTAAATCTTGAGCATTTAAAATTTTTAAACATGATTAGCTAACTGTTGTTTGATCTTCATTCTTTGTTATACAAGCAATGTGTATTTACAAGTGAAGGCAATTTCCAATATTGTATGGAAGTACCAACGTTATCATTTTATTATGGCTTATCATGAGAAACCAGTTCTGCCTCCACCACTTATCATTCTCAGCCATATAGCTTCTCTGTTTTGCTATATATGTAAAAGAAGGAAAAAAGATAAGACTTTAGAAGGACCAAGTAAGTAAAATATATTAAATCCAGTATTTTTAGTTTATTGTTTATCAGTGTTAAACTAAAGGGTAATTATAAATAAAAACTAAAGGTGGTAATTTTACTCAGAAGACTGAATTGGTTAATGTTATTGTAAAGGCTTGTGTTGAATTTTTCTAAGCAAAAGAATTTTAAGTGCAATGTGATGTCTATAAAAGTGAGCTTAGTATTAAACTTTTGGGTATGGTATCTCATTTTGGTTTTTATTAAAATGGTAATGTACACCATAAGACTTGGTGTTATATAAACCATTTTTGCTGCTGTTGAAACAATAATATTTTTAGCACATTCTTTGCATTGCGTGAGATTGATCACCATATCAAACTGTGCTTAAAATTTTACAAAGCCTTTCTGTTCTAGCAATTCAGTTCTTAAATTCTTCTTTTGGGATGTGTGAAGGAGAGGTCTGAGAGAAATAAATGGGGACATATTTTATAGGGAAAGAAAATTAGAAGTACCTCAAACTATTCTGCAGACATCACACTGTGAGTGGAGTTAAAAATAGAAATACCATACACATCTAGTGCTTTAGAAAAACCACAGTCAAAAGAGAAAAAAATTCAGATGATGTATACAGTCTTATGAACTCTGAGTAATTCATAAGACTCAAGAGCTAAAGTTTGATATCTTAAAGTCTTCATTGATTTTTTTCCCTTTTCTTTCCTTAGAACTTTTTTTAACAGAAGAAGATCAAAAGAAACTTCATGATTTTGAAGAGCAGTGTGTTGAGATGTATTTTAATGAAAAAGATGACCAATTCCATTCAGGAAGTGAAGAGAGAATTCGTGTCACTTTTGAAAGGTTCAGAAGCTCTTTATTATAAGTGGTTATTTCAGAATGGATCCTATTAGCTATGTTTCTTGTACATGGTCATTATTCAATTTATGTTTGTCAAACAAGTAAGAATAGTAATAGCTTTACACTAGATATTGGGAGACAGTTCATTTCTTCTAATATTTTATGTTAAGTCAATAAGCCAGTTTTTATGTTTTTGACCTTCATTAATAAAGGGCACATAAGAGTTAATGTTTTCTACTAGTCAAAGAAAAGTAAGAAGCATCCGCATGATTTTAAAGCATTTTTTTTTAATTAGCTTTGCTACATTCTGGAAACATGATGTTTGTGTAGTTATAATAATGGTAATAGTATTTCTATGTATATGTAGCTATATATACATTTCCAGTGTTACTTCGAAGAAACTGGAATAGGTGGGTGGGAGAGATGGGTGGGGAAGAGTAGGGACAGGGAATCAAACATACAGTGATGGAAAGTGAGCTGATTCTGGGTGGTGAGCACATAATGCAATATATAGATGATGTAAAATTGTACACCTGGAAACAATGTAATTGATATCAATCAATGTCAACCCAAAAAATTTATCAACTAAAAAAAAAAAGGAACTGGAATAAATAGCCTTGGAACAAAAAACATTTTTTAAAATCTTAGATTTTATTATAATAGGATTAGTATTGGATCCTTTTTAAATATAAGGTGTGCCTTCTGTAAATAAACACCATATATCTTTTTTATATCTTATCTTGCTTGAGTACGTGTACATTTTTTTTTTTTACCATTATCATTTATTGAGATTACAAAAGATGTCAAACAATTATTTTCAACATTGTGAAAAGTTTGTTTTTCTCCTACAGAGTGGAACAGATGTGCATTCAGGTTAAAGAAGTTGGAGATCGTGTCAACTATATAAAAAGATCATTACAGTCATTAGATTCTCAGATTGGCCATTTGCAAGATCTTTCAGCTCTGACTGTAGATACATTAAAAACACTCACTGCCCAGAAAGCTTCAGAAGCTAGTAAAGTTCACAATGAAATCACCCGAGAATTGAGCATTTCCAAACATTTGGCCCAAAACCTCATTGATGATGGTCCTGTAAGATCTTCTGTATGGAAAAAGCACAGTGTTGTAAATACACTTAGCTCCTCTCTTCCTCAAGGTGGTCTTGAAAATAATAATCCCTTTCTTTGTAATATTTTTATGAAAGATGAAAAAGACCCCCAATGTAACATATTTGATCCGGATTTTCCTGGAATACCCCAGAGGAAAGAACTCAGTTTTCCCGAGGCTGGTTCCTCTTGTGGTGCCTTATTCCCAAGTGCTCTTTCTCCTCCAGAGCTACGACAGAGACTACATGGGGTAGAAACCTTAAAAATGTTTAGTAAAAATCAAAAGGTAGGCAGCTCACCTAATAGCATACACCTGTCATCCCCACCAACCAAATTTGTTAGCACACCATCCCAGCCAAGTTGCCACTTGGAAATTGTAACCAAAGATCAGGAAACTGTTTGCTCTAAAGCTGCAGAAGGAGATAATACAGAATTTGGAGCATTTGTGGGTACGTTTGTATATCAGCATTATTTACTTTTTAAATATAATTATTACCTTATAAATAAAAATGAATAGCTAATTAACAAAACTATGTATTTGTGTGACAAGTAGAATATAGTTTTAATAAGAGTATGGTTCCAATGTTTCTAAAAGGAATCAGAAGTGGAAGAAACAGGTTGAATTGGGCTATAATAGTTGTGTTGGCATAGACCTCTTTGGTGCAGTTTACTATGATAACAGTTGTTTGGAAAACATATTTGGACTCTCTTTTGAATTTGAGGATTTTTTATCGAATTTAAATTACTTAAAAAACCTGAGTGATACTACATAAATGTTAATTACTTGAGGAATACGAAGATGCAGGGGAGACTGGAAATAACTGGAAAAGAGCATTACATTGTCTTACAAATACAGTGACTATTTAATTTTTCATCCAAAACATTACGCTTTTAAGAGTGAAAGAGTAGGCTTCTAATAATTACATCAAGACAATAGTGAAAGCCAGGACTCTCCTTAGAAAATGAGTATTGGGAAAGCTGGGATGGCTCAGCGGGTAGACTGCTCGCTTTGAAGCCCCGGGGACTGAGGATCGGGTCCCGGCCCCGGCCCATGCGAACCCACATGCTGAACTGGGGTGTACCCCCAGTTCAGTTCTTGCCGGGACCTATGTGGGAGGCTCCTGGCCCAGTTCCTGCCCTGCGCCTACCTGTGGAGTAAAACTATATGGAAAACTGATTTGCTGTCAACTGTGGAGACTGCTCTGGGCCCTCCCCCTTCTCTCTGTTTCTCTCTGTCAAAAATGAATAGAATAAATCTTTAAAAAAAAAAAAACTTATTAAAAAAAAAGAAAGAAAGAAAATGGGTATTTATGGTTGACCCATTTATATACCGGTATATCCAGAGAAGAGAACATTTCAGAAAAGAACGGTTGATTTCTACACCCCAGATAGTTTAAGTAAAATAGGGACTCAAAATATACTTACTTTGACAGTGATAACATATTATGACCTTGGTTAAAACTGTTTCAGTGAAGGAAGTAGAGGGAGAAGCCAGATTATAGTGAAATAAAATGTGAATGGGAGGCAGGACTATAAAGAAGGTGACTGAGGAGCAACTAAAAAGCTGACAGTGAAGGCAAGAAAATAACTAATATTGTGGTTTGTATGTTTAAGATTTTTTTATTTGGTTTGTTTTTAATGATAAAGGAGACTTAAGCATATTTAAATTTTGACATTATGCCATATGGAAGGAGAATGTAAGGAGGGACTGATTTATAGAGTTGGTTAGGTCCATAATATTTGGAAGTATAGTGTTCACACAGTCTTTCTGTTAGATTATTAAAGATCAAAGTACTTAATAGGGGAAGCCGGGATGTCTCAGTGGGTTAAGCGCTCACTTTGCAGCGCCTGGGACCGGGGATCAAGTCCTGGCCCTGGTGGGTGCGGAACCATATGCTGAGCTGAGAGCTCCCCCAGTTTAGTTCTCTCTCTGTCTCTGTCTCTCTTATCTCTCTCTCAAAAATAAATAAATAAATAAATATATAAATATATATATATATTTAAAGTACTTAATAAAGAATTATTGGGGATGCCAGGAAAACTCAGCAGGTTGAGTGCTTGTCTTGCAGCCCCGGGGTCCATGGATCAAATCCCAGCCCTGGCTCGTGCGGACCCATATGCTGAACTTGGATGTGCCCCCAGTTTGGTTCTCAGCAGGGTGTGCATCCCATGTGGAAGGCCCCCTGCCATTTCCTGCCCTATGAAGTCCGGCCCCTACCTGTGAAATAAAACTGTGTAGAAAACTAATACGTAAAACCATGGAGACTGCTCTGAGCCCTCCCCCTTCTCTGTCTCTGTCAGAAACAATTTAAAAAAGAATTGGGAAGCCAGGATGGCTTAGCGGTTTAAGCACCTACTTTACAGCCCCAGGGACCGAGGATCGAATCCGGTCCCGGCCTATGTGGACCCATGTGCTGAACTGGGGTGTGCTTCCCATGCAGAAGGCCCCCAGTTCAGTTCTTGCCCCTCTGACTCAGACCCTGGCTTGAGGAGGCATGCCTCCCATGCGGGAGGCCCCTAGCCCAACTCCGGTCCGGCGCTGCCACTGCCCACCTTTGTGGAACAAAACCATGGTGAAAACTGATGATGTACAACTATAGAGACTACTCTGGACCCTCCCCATTCTCTCTGTCTCTGTCTGTCTCTCTCTGTCAAAAACAATAAAATAAATCTTAAAAAAAAAAAAAAAAGAATTATTAGAAACAGCTTGTGTTAGAGAACCTAATCAGAATGTTTCAAGGTATGAATGAGACCCTCTGTTTCTTTAGGTTTGAATTTTTCCATCCGGTGACTTCCTTGCCCTGTCTTTTAACAGTTGTGTTAGCCAGGACTACTAGAAATTTATCTAGAAAATGTATAGAATTTATTATGGAACATGTATAGATTTATTCAGAAAATACATTATGTGCATGTACAATCTTCAAATTAAAGCCAACCCTTTAAGTTATCTAGATACTGAGCATGCTGATCTCTACTGCTAGACTCTATGGAATTGAATGGATTTATAGAAACAACTTTTCCTATGTAAAATCTATCCCAGTTTATTTTTTTAAAATACATCTTAGTTTTTGTTAATATATTTATTGTTCCTGGGAGGGTGTGTATGTGATATGTATATATGTACATATACTTATGTATATGTACATATATAATAAATATATATTATATATGCTTTTACATTATAGTTATTAATAGTAAAAGTTATTGTTCCCCCTTTTCCTTTCAAATTTCAAGCAACTCACTTTCTATCTTATAGGAGGCCTTTGGCTTTTTTTTCTTCTATAAACTGGACTACTCTTCCCCAGCTTCTTGACATATATTTATCAAAAGAGCTCTAGGAAACTGCACAGCCATCAAAACTACCTGAAAAAGCATATAAAGTCACTTGTTTACATAGATGTTAGGCAATTACATTATTTTGATAGATAAGAAAAGCAAATATTTTTTTGTCATAATCTTTTTTTCTCTTCTTAAGGACACAGAGATAGCATAGATTTGCAGAAGTTTAAAGAAACATCAGATAAGGAAGAATTATTATCCGTAAGTAAATTCTAATGACAGCACTGTTTAATTCTATTTTGCTATTTTGGGGTTTTGATCAAAATAGAATTAAACTTTTTTTTTCCAGTAAAAAAATAGTTTTAGCAGAGACAGTCATTAACATAATGGTCCCAGATATTTGAAGCTAAACACAATTTGAAAAAAAGACAAGAAATAATTAAGGAATATGCAAAAAATTTACAAATAGCATTAAAATTTTTTTTAGGTATAGCTGCTATAAAATATATTTTTTATAGTAGTTCTAGATATAATGTAGTGGCTAAAACAAGTCATCTATTTAACATTTCTCTTTTTAAAAATGATTCTTATACATTTTTCATTGAGTAGATACTTAACTGAGTTCAACTCTTTCCCAGGCCCCAAATTTATTAGACCATAACTCTGGCTCTCAAAGAAGTTGTAGTCAGTAGTAAAAAGCTGATTATGCCAGTAACTACATTATGATATGCAAATGGATGTTCAACACATGTTTGTTAAATAAATTTTAAGAGGTAGAGAATAACTGGAGAAAAAGGCATGTTTCATGGCTGAAAATTAGTTTTATTTCTTAACTGTTCCTTTCATAAATTCCGCACAACTGCTTAGAACCTTGCGGGTAATAATGTAGCTACACCAAGATAATTAAGAGGGCTAGAGAAGTGTTAAGCTTCTCTGTTCTCCATCCCTTAAAGATCATCAGTTGTGGAAATGATCCAGTGACAAATACAGTGAAAACAAGATTTTTCCTAAAGGAAATGATAATAACATTAGCATTTCTATGAGTGATTGTTTTTTATATGTTCATAGTTAATTGTCTAATTGATGTCAGAGCACATTACTTATTACCCTACATATAAAAGGTAGACTAGTGTGCCTTTTGATGATACAGGTACTAACATTTGTATTTTTAATGTCATCTATTCTGATTAAAGTATTGTACTTAAATCAGAATAGTATCTATTAAGTAGATTTTGTTAACCTGGGATTTAATTGGTGATTATATGCAAATTGAGATGTGATTGATTATGTGGGGTTCTTTTTCTATATTTGCCTTTATGTTTATTTCTTGTCTCAAATAGGACCAGCAGAATGATGTAAGAAATGCAGTTATGGAGTATTCAGAGATGCTTGAATATCAGGTAAATTCTCTTTACTACGTGTGGAAGTCAAAGTCAGCTTAAAATATATGCGTACCTTCAGATGGAAAAAGTAGGTACAAGTTCAGTGGACTTTGAGCCTATAATTTGGTGTTTTCTAATCATTTTAATTCTGTGGCATACTTCAAAAGATCCTAATCTTTAAATTATATATAATGCCTAAACTGAATATGAAAACTAAATAAATGGGTTAAGTGCATTTAGGTACCCTTAAGTGACAGATGATGCTGAAAAGAAAAAGAAAAGAATTTAACAATAAAATATAATAATAATAAAAAAAAAAAGAAAAGAAAGGAGTAAGAAAAAAATAAGTAAATTAGAAAGAGGAACAGACCACAAGTCTCTACCAAAGTTGTTGTTATAATTTTTTAAATATAGACATGTATTTCATATAGAGTTTTTCTTGAACAGATTTTAACTGAAGATTTTATAAGTAAAGTATTTTGTGGGCTTTCATAAGTTTTAGTAGAGCTGTTTATAATTGGAATCATTTAAGCTTATTAAAATTTCTCATCACATTCTTTTTTCTATAAGTGAATATCCTTTTATTAAAGATCTGTACCCAGCATATTATTTTGCTGTTTATTTGTGGCCGTGTAAGACCAATGCCTCTTAATTTTAGTTATTCCTTAGAGTATAATTTAGCTGTACAAGTTGGATATACATGATAATTTATGTAATATATTTATTTACTTTTTATTAGTGAAAGTATCTTCTTAATGTTTTAATTTTATAGTTGGGTACTTAGAGTCCTAGAATTTAAGAGATATTTATTGGTGCCTTTTAGCAGTTAGTCATAAAACTTGGAAACCTAAGCATCGGTGCCTGAAATTGCCTTTGACCCCAGACCTGTACACTTGAATGACTATCACTAGAGTGTAAGTCTTGTACTTATATATATTTATTTAAAGGAGAGAGAATATTTCCAGCTGAAGATGTCAGAGAAGATTTCATAAAGATAGGATTTTGAAATGTCATGGAAAGATGTATGGGTAGTTCCTTACACAAAAGGGTGTTTCAGGTAGGAGCAGTGTGAATAATAGAGACAGAGGATATATAAAACATGGTAAAGAGTGTGAGTTTGACTAGTGAGTAAGTTCATCACTGAGGGAGTTTTAGAGATAGATCTGTAAAATGGCCCAATATTTGGATAGTTTAGAAGTATATTTCTTGTTCAATGGGATGGCTCTTCTCCATCCAGTTATTCAGAAATAGAGACTAATATTGGCTCTTTCATCTTATGGCTCCACTCTCCCACCAACCAGAGCACAGTGAAGCACACGAGAGATTTTTGTGAGTCAGGTCTAGAAGTAGCACACTTATTCTCTGAAATTCAAAGGGAGAGAACTTAGTCACAGGAACACACCAAACTAAGATCTGACTCTTCTACATTTCTCAGCAACTACTTATGTTCTCCCTTCTTGAAATTCTCCTGCATTGATTGTGTGATGTCTGCTTCAACATTGTCTTGAACTGTCATCTCCATGAGTGCTACTTATGTACTTTTTTCCTCCTCTTAATGTCTAAGAAGTGGGAACATTTGAATCTCAGGTTTACTCCTCACCTTGACCATCTCTCTTTTGAAGATATACGACCTATGACAGTGTTACTATTGTTTTTCATTTCTCTCTCAAACTGTACTCTTATCATTTTAACTGCCATTTAAATGTCCCTATGTTATTGGCTTGCTGTTCTCTCACATTTAATTACTTCAGACAGAACCTTATTCCTCCTGTATGAATTCACATTTGTTTGAATTTGCCTGTTTTTACACCTGGTTCTACAATAGTCCCTATTATCTTGGCTTAGAAGCTTCTTTCTTTCCTTTTCCCTGTGTCTGTTGAGATCATATCACCTCTCTCCTGAATTATTAAAACTTCCTAATAAGTCTTCTGTGACTATGGTTGCTCCCATCCAATCGCGTACACTATTGCAGGATTAGTATTCCTACAAAGGTACTCAAAAGTCTTCAACGGCTTCTTCCTCTAACTCTTAAAAAAAAATTTTAAATACTTAATATTTAAGTGTTTATCTTTTCATTGTTAAAAGATGAAATTTGTAGGGAAACCCTGATGCTTACACTCTGCTTTAAGAAATGTCTGTTTATCCTAAACCAAGCTTGTCTAACCTGCGGCCCAGGACAGCTTTGAATGAAGTCCAACACAAATTTGTAAACTTTCTTAAAATATTATGAGATTATTTTGTGATACTTGTTTTTTAGCTTCTCAGCTATCATTAGTGTTAGTGTATTTTATGTGTGACCCAAGACGGTTCTTCTCCTTCCAATGTGGCACAGGTAAGCCAAAAAATTGGACACCCCTGTTCCATTTTAGACTGCTGAATTAGGTGGTCTACAAGAATGCAATTCCAGTATATGGATGGATACAAAATAAAAATTGGAGGTTGTAAGGGAATAGAGAAATTAATATAATTATATTCAACAGTAACAAGATGGTTCAGGCTGGAATATGTACCAGAATTATTAAAGCTCTTGTTGGTTTCTTAATTTGCTTAGTAAACAAAGATTTATGAATGTTTTAATATGAGGGAAAGGAACAAAACAGTTTTTAAAAAGTTGTATCTCTTGATTTATCTTTGTGTTTCTTATAGTAGGTAGAACAGAATGGATTTATCATTTAAAACGCAAGAACATTTAGATGGAGTGAAATCAAGCACTGAAAGATGATAATCTTAGAAAATTACAACTTTTGAGATAGGACTGACGGGGTTGTCACAGAAAATTTAATTTGAAAAGAAATAATGCTGAATCTCTAACTTATCGCTTGAGATCTGTGTTTTATATATGAACTATGCAAAATTGTAAAAAAAATTCAATGGAATAGAAAAATAATCTGAAGAGTTTATTAACACTCCTAAGGCATTTATTTTTCCAGTAAGGCTAATGGGAACTGAGGTGGAGTACATGACATAGAGAAGGTTTAGTGTAACCATTATGTGAAATTGTTGAGTCAAGAGAAAACCAAAAATATGATTACTCAGCTACAGAGTTGAAAATAGCATGAATTTTTACTAGCCATATTAACACTTGAATTTGAGCCAGGAGAACTCTGAGGGCTGGGAATGGATATGGGGAAATTCAGTCTTTGGAGTGAGTCTGACTAGAGAATTGGCATGACAGCACAGGAAAAGGTTAGAACTGCTAACTATTATAACTGGGTTTCCTGCCTAAATACATTTTTAGTATCTCTGCTTTTCTCAATCCTTAGTAACAATTACCCTGACTTAGGCTTTCATTATCAAATTATTTCATTGAACTTTTAAAATGCCTTTAACAAGATTGAAAAGAATTGTGTCACCGCACTCTGATGACATCATTTTGCTGTTGTGAAATGCTCAATAATACATAGCAATCATTTAAGATAAATGGACGTTTCTTAATGGGAAAGGATAAGCTTCACGATTTCCCCACAAATTTCTCCATTTAACAATGACCAATTAAAATGAACTTAAAGTAGGAATATGCTAAAAATTTTTTAAGTGAGCAGCTAACTTCCTGGTAAAAACAAGAAGAAATTACAAGTTTCTGTAAGTTGGCAGAAATCTGTGACTATGTTTTGAATTAAACAATTTTGAATAATTTACTGAGAGGAAAAATACTCAAATTATAGTATTAGAATATCAAGCCCTGACTCGTGATAGTAAGAAACTGAGCGCTTGAACATTTGTGGATTATATACCTCTTTGAAAACTAAAGAAAACTATAGACCCTCTTCCCCCAAGATGCACACAAATTGTTTTTTCTGTTTCGGTATAGAGTTTTACAAATACCCAAAAACCTACCCATCAATCCCATGTTAGAATTTCTGTCATAGATAGTTCTATGAAACTGATGTGCCATTGCATCAAAGGGTATATATCAGAGAAAATACGTCAATAAAACAAACAAGAAATAACTAGAATTGGTTTGGAAGGAAACAGCTAAAATCAGAAGGGAAATTAGAGTTGCTTTGTGATTACAGGAAAAAGATTAACACTCTCGCTTGGCTATATAAATCAGCTTTAATGTAGAGTGTGAAGCATCAAAAATCAGAAAAGTTTAATTTTGAGATTTAAGTTAAATTTATTTAATGGAACTGTTAGTTTTTGTGGTAGTAACATTTTTAACGCATTGTGGAAATATTTTAAAGTTGCATATAGTGTGACCTATTTATAGTTGAAAAAAAAATAATGTGATGGTATTGGTTTTTCCTCATATTAGCTTATTGCAATTCATTAATTAAGCTGGAAAAATGAATAGGTAAAAAAGAAAAGTGAGGAAAAATTAGCTTTTAGATACTATATATGGTCATACTTTGGTACTCAGTTGCTTTGAAACTCATCAAATTTGGTACTCAACACATTTTTTATATGAAAATTTTGTCCCAGTACTCTTCTTTTGTTTGGTACTCATCACACCTGGAACTAACACGACAAGTACTGAGGTACCACTGCGTTATTCCCTATGGGAAAAATTTGTGAGGTACTTATTATTTTTGGTATACATCATGCCTCCCAGAACATATTACTGACAAGTACCAAGGTAACACTCACTGTATTTGTATAGGTAGAACATTTGAAACATGAATATTTAATGAAACATTCTGATGACTCCAAAATAACCCTTCTACAAATAAGAATTTAGTAAGAAGGGTTGGATTAGAAATGGATGAGAAAGGGAATGCTTTGTCAGTAAATACAAATTGGACAATTAGGTGGAACATTGTAAAAGTTTATTTACATTCTCATGTCACTTAATAAGCCCAGATGAATTCCAAATTTAAATGTAAAAAATTGAATCATAAAAAAACTAAAGAAAATAGAAATATTAAGTCACTAAAGCCAGGGGTGTTTTCTAAACATAAAAAGAATAGAAAATGTTAAGAAAAGGATATAAAGAAATTTGAGTACCTAAAACTGGAAAGCATAGATAAGTCAAAACAAATTTGAAAAAAAAAAAGGAAATTTGTCAAATAATGATCAGATAGGTCTTTGTTATATAATAGCTTATACAAATCAATTAGAATGATATACCAAAACTCTCTAAAAGAAATTGCCCCTCTACTCCTTCACCCTCCAAATCACTATTATCACTAGGTCAGTGTTAGTGTAAATAGCACCTTTTTCTTTTTTTAGGTGAATTGATAAATGTTTTATTAATTTTATCACTGTTTCCTGTTTTCGCTCCAAATTTTCTATGAACCTGTACTACTATGAAAAGGATTCATTCAGTTGATTTATGAACAATAGCAAGTAGGGTATTTTAATGCAGTTTTTTGAGATTGATATTAAAGAAAAATAATCTGTAATATATATATATATACCCTTTAATGCCCAAGTAGGATAAAGTATGTTAAGCTAAATAGGTCTACATAGGATAATGATTTGAAATTCACTTCAGTTGTTTCTAAGTTGTGTATATGTGCAATATGCAGAATGATACTTCTGAAACCACATTGAAACAAGTGAGTTCTCATGCTGGATTTACCAAGTGTCATAAAACTTCTGTTCCTCTTCATTCAGAACAAGGTGAGTATTTTGACTATGTGTGTTATGTTGGCAACATGCACACTTAAGCTTTAAATGTATTTTATGTATATAACACCTGAGCAATGAATATTTCGGGAGTCATAAAATGAAGATTCTAGTCCATCATTGTTGCTGTAACCTTGAATAAAACACATAATCCGAGCATTCTGATTTTTCTTTAGTCCCTAAAGGTGAAATACAAAGACTTGCTTTTTACAAATAGACTAATTTTAAGTTTTATAAATGAATCTGTTGTGTTTTCATCTTTAAAGGCATTTGGTCAATATATTTTTCTAATTTAACTTTTAAGAATAGCTAATACATTAATTTGGTTAAAATAAAATACACACACAAACGCTTTGAAAATTAGTTTCCCTCTCACTCTTAACCCCACATGTAATCACTGTAATTTTTGTTTATCCTTTAGAGTTTCATGCTTAATCATATGTGACATTAGTCTTTTCTACCTCTCATCTTTTATATAAAAGGTAGCATATCATACATGTTCTGCACCTTTAAGTTTTCACTTAAAAATTAAATGGACTGACAGGATTTCCATATTATGCCTTTTTAGTTGAAGTTATATATTAATATAAATTTATTATTCAACTTTTCAATTGTGTGCATGTAACCTTTATAAGGTTCCTTTAAAAAAAAATAGCACTGTCTTATCTCTGTCATCATTTCCCCTTTCGATCAGTCTCTTTTGGTATACAGCAGTATCCAAGTTGGGTTTGTTCCAGAAGTGCAAGTTGGTTTAATATTTAAAAATATAATTAATGCATGATAATAACAAATTAAAGAAGAAAAATCATATGATCATCTCAATAGCTGCAGAAAAGGTATTTGATGAAATCGAACATCCATTCATGATTAAAACTCTTAGCAAAGTAAGAATAGAATGGATTTTCCTTAATCTGAGTAAAGGGTATGTACAAAAAGTTACCACAAATATACTTTATAATGAAATATTAAAAGCCCTAAATGGGGAAGAAGACAAGGATCTGGCTATTACCATTTCTACTTAACATTCTATCCAGAGAAATCAGGGAAGAAAAATAAATAATAGGATTAGGAGAGAGGAAATAAAACTCATTTTCAGCTAACCTGGATGTTATTTGTAAAGTTAGCAGGCTTATAAGTTTGCATACTCGTATTTCTGTTGACCTCCCACTAAAGAAGGCACGTATTGAAATCTTTTTTTCCCTAGCTCTCAGTTCCCCAAAACATAACACATGCTCACACACACACACACCTTTGCCCTTTGCCACCAATAAATACAGTTATGTCATAATTTTGGTTAGATGCCCACTAGATTCTTTGCTAGTGGACTTAAATTTCTTCAAGATGTTCAAATATATAATGTATTCTGTTAGTTTCATCATCTTGAAAGTTTTGCCCAGAATCTTCTAACATGTTTGTGTGGTCTTTTTGCATTCTATGCTTGGAATACAGCTTTTGTTCTAAGATTTTCCTTCACCATTCATTCTGAGGGTTTCCTTTATTATATCATAAACTTGTAAATTCTTTCTAAGTTAGCTTATAATTTAATATCTTAACTTCTTTTGATAGGTTTATTTCTAAAAGGTGGTATCTTAAATCAGGGAAAAAAGATGAAGTATTTTTGCCATTGCTGTAAATATTATATGTATAAGATTACTGATTGCAACACTGTTTGTTGCAAGAGATTGAAATCAGACCAACTGTCCATCTGTAGGAGTTTGGTTAAATAAATTATTGTATATTCGCAGTATGAAATTCAGTGTAGCATCAGAATAGAATAGAGAAGACCTGTTGTATGAATAAAGATCGTCAAGTTCATAGTTTAAAAAACCCACAACAGTACCCCCCATGGTACATAGTAAATATTATGCTATAATGGAAAGAAGGGGATATATATACACAGACACAAGCACAAAATATCCCTGGAAGGATATACAGGACATTTGGGAACAAGGTAAAAGCAAGACATTTTTCTTCATACCCTTTTGTTTCTTTTGCCTTTTCACAAAAATAAATTTGATTGTTTTGATATCTTGCCAAGAGACCCATAGGCCTCATCTAATTATGTTCAGCAGTGTTAGGGAGAGGAAAAGCTATCTTATAAAAGTTATACTATGCCTAGAAACACTTTGTGTTTGGTCAATTGATACTAGAAAAATTTAGTTGTATAACTTTTTTATTTCTTCTTTTTTTTTCAAGTGGAAAATAGCGGTAGAAGGTCATCTTCAGAAGAAATTCGTGAAGTAGATTCCAAAGCAGCTTTACTACCGGTTTGTGCATTTCAGTTTAACAAATGCATATTTTAAAGATTTATTTATTGATTTTGACAGAGAGAGAGAGGTACAGAGTCAGAGACAGAGAGAAGGGGGAGGGCCCAGAACAGTCTCCATAGTTGCACATCATCGGTTTTTCCACATACGGTAGTTTCATTCCACAGATGGGCGCGGGGCTACACAGGGCAAGAACGGCCAGGGTTTCACCCCGGTGAGAATGAATTCAGCATATTGGTCTGCCGGGGCCGGGATTCGATCCTCGGTCCCCGGGGCTGCAAAGTGAGCGCCTAACCCACTGAGCCATCCCGGCTTCCCCTAAATGCATATTTTAAAATACATATTTATTAGAGCTAAAAGTGGTGATATTTTGAGATTGTATCAGGTTTCAAAAAATTTTTACCTTAGAAAACTGACATCAGTTCATGGTAGAAGTTACAAAAAAACACTCTTTCCATAATGAATAATAGGGAATTTTTAAAGGAAAATTTATGCTAAAGGAAGAAAAGCAGAAATCTGAATTGTAACTAATTATGTGACATCATTCATTTCTAACCAGTTGGGGTAATACTTGATTTTATAAATGTTCTTTAAAAGCAGACTGATAGAAAGTAGAAAAATTGTTTTTTTATAGTTAAGTATATAAATCTGTGCTCTTAGTTATGGTCCAAGATTGTCAAGAACATACTAACTTATATTCTGCTATAAAGAAAAGTGTGTTTCAAAATTTACGCAAGAAGTAATTTTGATAGAAAACACAGGTTTATAATTAAAAATTGTAAATTTTCATTGCTCAACAATGAAAATGCGTTGTTCTTTCGTGTAGTGCTCCCATTTTTAATAACCCTGAACTGTCAGCTTTCACGCTGTCTTTTTTCATTGGCAACACATTACCCCACAAATGACGCAAAATTCAAATCTTGTGTGAATTTTGGGACACCCTATAGATTGTATTATGAAAAATCATGTTATTAAAAATTATTTCAGTGGGGAAAGGGGGCTAGATTACTTGAGTTTCAAGTAATTCCTCTTTTCTGGAAGGACCTCAACCTAAACTGCACAGTTTTGCCCAAAGACAGTTTCATTGAAAATGACCTCACGATGCCAGATTATACAACTCATGGGAATCAGTTTATACCAATAGTATTGGACCTCCAATAAGTGAAGATAATAGGATTATTGGTTACAAATTATACAGTATGATTAAAGTGATTAAAGCCATAAAAGAAAAGGTTACAAATATAAAAAAAAGAAAAAGTACTACACAAAAAAACTGGCAAATTTGAAAAAAATCTAGAAACAAAAATTAGTTGGTGGAGGTGAAAATAACACCTCAGGCACAGTAGTAGAACAGAAAAGAACTAAATTGGACCAGAGTGTAATATAGAATTTAATTAGATGGAAAATGTATTAAGCATAAAGAGACATAGAAAATACTTCTAAATTGGCCTTGAAAGAATAGAAAGAATTTGAAGAAATTTTAAATGGCTTAGAATTTGGCAAACTGATGAAATAGATGAAGATTTAAATTCAGGAATCATAAGTCCTAAACTGAGGAAGTAAAAATAAATCCATAGCTAGAAATACCATTATAAAACTACAGACTAAAAAAACCATATGCACATATACATACAAAAAGAGGCTTTAATGAAATATGCCTAGATGTTGTTAATGATTTCTCTGTTCACAGTTTGCATGATGTTAATTTTTCACTTTATATTTTGAAGTGTTTTTCTTTTAGCAAGAATTACATCTTTAGACTCAGAAACAAAGTGTATTGAAAGAAGAGAAAATAGTCATCAGAAACAAAGAAATAGCTAGGCCTTATGTGGAATGGTCTTATGGTAGCTGTACTCATTTATTTTATTAGTTCAGTTGTATGAAATAAGGACTTTATAATATTAGGCCACCATTCTGAAAAACATATCATGACGGGGAAAAGTGTTAAATAGTTAGGCTTCTTTTAACTTTATATTCTTGTTTGTTTTTGACTAAAGGATTGGTTACAAGATAGACCATCAAACAGAGACATGTAAGTAAGCCTTTTCTTATCATTAGTTAATTAAAGTATCATAGTTAATTAAAATTTGTCTTTTTTTTTTTAATTTTCTCTGCATTATTCCTGTGGCACTCCTTTGTGGAAAATGATTATTTATTTTACTATCTCCTGTCTTTAAATAGAAGAGATTGGGGAATTCATTTGTTATGAGTTAGAATATATATTTAAATTTATAATTTTATATAGTTATACTATATAATTTTATACAAGTTATACTATAATTTTATATAGTCATACTATAATTACAACTCTACTAAAATCTTTTTTTTTTTTAATTTAATTGTATTTTTTATTTTTTGAACTGACCTGGGTGCCCACCGCATTCAGGAAGCACACCCCAGTTCAGCATGTGGGTCCGCCTGGGCCGGAGCCGGGATTCAATCCTCGGTCCTCGGGGCTTCAAAGCCAGCGCTTAACCCCCTGAGCCATCCCGGCTTTCCCTAAAATCTTATAATGATATAATTATGATTTTATTATTTAGTTTTATTTTCAACGTAACTCTTGAATAAATTTGTTCAAAGACTTAGCTTGACACTTCAATTTTACACTTCTCTGTCCATCATTCTAATCAAC
The DNA here is from genome assembly GCA_004027555.1 of Craseonycteris thonglongyai. Lineage (NCBI taxonomy): Eukaryota > Metazoa > Chordata > Mammalia > Chiroptera > Craseonycteridae > Craseonycteris > Craseonycteris thonglongyai. The sequence goes on from PVKE010003973.1 coordinate 57,012, forward strand.
AAACCTTGCACCTGCTTATGGAAAGCACTTTGATAATTAGAGCAGTAATACACTGCATGCATTCAAAGTGTTCATCTAGGGAGATCCACTAGAAAGCTGATGTAGTAATCCAGAACCAAAACTGGAAACAAAAATGCAATCTGACAGGTAATTATCCCCAGAAAGTAAAAAATTATAATATAGATTAAACATAAAGACAAAAAAGAATCAAAGATAATTTTTGTGTTTCCAACCTGGGAATTAGTATTTTAGATGGAAAATGTATTAAACATAAAGAGACATGGAAAGTACCTCTAATTTGGCCTTGAAAGAATAGACAGAATTTGAAGAGATTTTAAATGGTTTAGAATATAAAACCTAAATATTTAGAATGGGTCTTTCTTGAAAGGAGGAATTGTTACTGTGAAATTCTTATGTTCATTAACCCGTTTCCCATTGAAATTTTAATAACATATTTCATTATATAATCTTATCTCCTTATAGCAGAATATAAGTTAATATGTTCTCAACAATCCAGGATCATAACTAAGAGCATGGATTTCTGTATTTAACTATAAAGGAAATCTATTTTTAAAAAATTATCTTGTTTTGACATTTATTTATCCTGGAAGCATGATAAGAGTTATTGTCTGATATGTACTATTTGAGAAGGGAAGCCAGTTTGAGGGAAATTCTTATATATTCCACAGTGTTTTCCCCAGTTCTTTTTGTACTTCAAAAAGAGATGTGACTATATACAGAAGAAAATACACCAAGTGCAGCATGGATATGCAGTTGTCCAAATTCTTTGGGAACACTGGCCCTGAGTGGCATTTGAAAGACCTTTCTATAATCAGACCTCTTCAGAGAATAATATCTTTTAAGCACCAAAAACATGGGATGTAAGGACAGAATATATACTTAAAGTTGATTTTAATTCACCTAACAAGAGAACATTGTCTTACAGAATGCTGACTCAGAAGTACTCAGAAAGGTGGAGTTGGTCAGCATTCTTTGGGTGCAAAGAAAGTGGTTTATGAGCAGCAGACAAATGATGCTAGAGTCAAAATACTTCTTATAAGACAAGGTTTATATTATTAAGGTGAAAATCAATAGGAAACATCAGGATTAGATTGACCAAGCTTGTTCAACCCATGGCCCATGGGCCACATGTGGCCCAGGACAGCTTTGAATGTGGCCCAACACAAATTCCTAAAACTTTCTTAAAACATTGATTTTTTTTGTGTGATTTTTTAAAAGCTCATCAGCTGTTGTTAGTGCTAGTATATCATACGTGTAGCCCAAGACAGTTCTTCCTATGTGGCCCAGGGATGCCAAAAGATTGGACACCCCTGAGATAGACTTTAAGAACTGGAAAAAGACTGCATAGGTCTTCAACTCCAGAGCTCCATTCTGGATCTAGTCTTTGAGTCCTCAGCAAGGCCCACTTATCTGTATAATGGGAGAGCTAAACCTCTAGCCCTGTTTCCTTGATCCCCGTTCCAGTCTTCTTTCCACTACACCTGTCTCTTATTTGCACTGGAATTGGTGGAATTAAGAGAACCACCACTTGGTACCATTATATGGTGTTGTAGAAATAAATATATTCAGTATTTTTCAACTTTACAAATTGAGTTTGGCAAGTGACATTTTGCTGTTCTCTCAGTTGTTTGCCCATCAATTCTATTGTAGTATTTTCAGAACTCTACAAAGTCATTTCAAGGCATTGTTATGTACTGGAATGAGTCTCCACAAATAGGGAAGTCATGGAATATTTTACTCTATTAGTGGTGAACTATTAATTTGGTGCCAGCCTACTAATAATATTTAATAGGTATAAATTGGAGATACAAGTTATCAATAAAGTTTATGCATTGGATACATATATGTCCATGTATGAATTTGGCATTAGCTTAAGGGAAATGACATATTCAAACAAAAGTGAAACTGAATCTCAGAATTCCGTAGTAATGTTATGTTAAATAATCATAATAACTTCATAAAATAAAAAATTATGGTAGCCAAAATGAAAATTGTGACATATTATAACTTAATATTTTTGGGCATTTCTTTAGGCCATCTGAAGAAGGAACATTAAATGGTGAGTCCATGTGGTAGATTTAATGGGGAAAAAATTATCATATATGGTCATGTATTACAGCAAATGTTATATTAAGTAAGAAATTTTAGACTTCATGTTTTAAAAAGTCAATGTAGTAAAGTTCTTCCCTCAACGACTTTCTCTTCAACACATGAACTCACCATGTGAATGATGATCTCTTTATTATCATCCCACACCCTTCATCCCTTCTACCCAGACTGCTCCTTCCCTTCTGTTTCCTGTTTTAGTGAATGATACCCTTTTCAGTCAGCTGGGTGAAACCTGAGTGTGAGTTATTCTTGACGCCCTTGACCTTACCACTCACAAATTTCTGTTGTATTTACCTCTTAAACCTCTCTAGAATCCATCCTCCACTGTACATCCTGCTGCTGCTTCCAGTTCAGACCTTCATCATTTTTTAAACCTTTTATTGAGTATATAATATGTATACACAAAAGTGCAGATTAGTTTCCACTTCAGTGAATTTCAGTAAGCGAGCATATCCATGTAATCACCCAGATCCCAAAATAGAACGTTGCCAGTATCTCAGTTCCTTGTATCCTCTTATTTTAACCCCTACCCCAAAATAACACAATAGATTGTGTGTGCATAATATATAAATGGAATCATACAAAAGTACTCTCTTGTGTCTGACTTCTTCCTGCTAACATATGAGATTCCTTAGCATGGTTTTGTATAGTGTTAGTTTGTGCATTCTTAACTAATATATAGTATTTTCTTGTGTGACTACTTTGAACTTACCCATTCTACTATTTGATGAGCATTTCAGCAGTTTCCAAAGTGTGGCTATTATGAGTAGTGCTGTTATATGCATTCTTATTCATGTTTGGGAAATGTATGTTTTATTTTCTGTTGGGTGTGTACCTAGGAGTGGAATTGCTAAGTGGTAGGGTATGCATATGTTCACATATAGTAGTTACTGCCAAATAGGTTTCCAAAAGTGGTTGTCACTTTGGCCTCCCCTCTAGAGCCCTGTTCTGCCACCAAAATGATTCTTCTAAAAGATCTGATTTTTGTCACTCCTCTGCTTTACAGTTTTTCCACTGTCATTGCACAAAATCCAGTATCCTTTGTTAATGTGGCATATTTGGCTCTTAACAGTTTGGCGTTCCCTGCTTCTATAGTTTTACCTTCTACAGCCATGCCTATACTCTTGCACATAAATTTGCAATTTTGGTTGCATATCCAAATGCTTGTAGAGAAATCACTTGTATGATTACACCCACCTACAGAATTACAGTAATTTGGAATGAGATCTGGGTAGGTATATGTTGAAAGAGCCCTCGAAGGTGATTTTTTTTTTTTTTTTAATTTATTTTATTGTTTTTGACAGAGACTGAGAGAGAGAGAAGGGGGAGGGCCCAAAGCAGTCTCCATAGTTGTACATCATTAGTTTTAGACATGGTTTCATTCCACACAGATAGAGGGGTGGGGGGAACAGTGCAGGGTGGGAATTGGGGTGGGGGGTCTTCCTCATGGAAGGCATGCCCCTCGAGCCAGGGGCCAAACTAGGGGGTGAGAACCGAACTGGGGTCCTCCTACATGGGAAGCACACCCCAGTTCAGCATATGGATCTGAATGGGCTGGGATCAGAATTCGATCCTTGGTCCCAAATCTACTAAGCGAGCTTAACCCACTGAGCCATCCCGGCTTCCCCAGAAGTGATTCTTATATCTGCCTTTTAACATCTTTTCAACCAGGAGGCATTCGGTACCTCTCCTTTATAGTCAGAGAGAGAGAGAGAGAGCATACATGTATATGTATTTTATACTTACCACACACTATTGAAACTATTGACTAACTTCTGTAAGACAATAGGTTCTTTTTTTCACTTATATTCTATAAACTTAGCACATATCAGATACAATTTATTTTCCACCTTTCTCACTACAATTAAAAAGTAAAGTCCTCAACCACATTTAGAGATGGAGGAGGGTGTGGTTTTTTTTTGGACTGTTTCATATTCCAGAAGCTTATCTTCTTCTCATGGTCAAGCCACTAAAATGGTTACATGGCTACAGGCCCCAGCCCCATGGGTCTGAAACTAAAATATATTTTTCTTTTTGAATAGGAGGTATAGGAAGAATGAAATTTATGATAGGATAGTATGAAACATCATGAGCTTTTTTCCCTTCCAGGTTTCTGAGTGCACAGTTACCACTAGTCTGGCATAATGAATAGGGTAATGATCACATGTTCTATTACTTGTTCTTGTGAAGAGAGTTTACATGAAGGAAACTTTACGATGATTATATCAGAATGTCTAGGCAAAAGTTTATGCAACATTAGTACTTTTAAAAAGGTTTCATTTGTTTATTTGCTATTTTAGGTCTCGCTTCTCCATTTAAGCCAGTTATGGATACAAATTATTATTACTCAGGTCAGTAATAAAAATAAAATTTAATAATGGTTTTTAGGGATTTTAGGGATTTCATTATTTCTCTCTCATTTTTATGCAGCTGTGGAAAGAAATAACTTGATGCGATTATCCCAGAGCATTCCATTTACACCTGTGCCTCCAAGAGGTAAATCTAAAAAGTAAAGAAATAAAAGGGAACATAAACTTTTTTGGTATGTGATTTTTAGCTAAGATATATGGACATGGGTGGATAGAATAATTACATTAATAAACATCAATTTTATATAAATTTTAATTAGTCTGACTTTTAAAGAGTGATAACTTGACTTTAAAATGTATTCATTCATGTTGCAGGTGAGCCTGTCACAGTATATCGTTTGGAAGAGAGCTCGCCCAACATACTGAATAACAGCATGTCTTCTTGGTCGCAGCTAGGCTTCTGTGCCAAAATAGAATTTTTAAGTAAAGAAGAGATGGGAGGAGGTTTACGGAGAGCTGTGAAAGTACAGTGTACCTGGTCAGAACATGATATCCTCAAGTCAGGGCACCTTTATATTATCAAATCTTTCCTTCCTGAGGTGGTTAACACATGGTCAAGTATTTACAAAGAAGATACCGTTCTACATCTCTGTCTCAGAGTAAGTGCTAGTGAATGCATAACAGTGGAACATTATTTGAGCTTCATGTTTTCACTTCTTAAATATAATAAACCAAATAAAATCTTAATTTCAAGAGTTTAAAAGTGTTTTTCTGTTTGTAGGAAATTCAGCAACAGAGAGCAGCACAGAAACTCACATTTGCCTTCAACCAAATGAAACCCAAATCCATACCGTATTCTCCAAGGTAAATCTTTAAATTTTTCTGGGATCTTTAGTATTATGTGGATAACATTGTCTTTTGACCTTCATTATTGGTGCTGAATATGTGATTATTTACACATTTTAAAGATCAATTAGAATTTTATTAACAAAACTGCCTGTAATATTTGTAACTTTTTCATAAGGTTCCTTGAAGTATTCCTGCTGTATTGCCATTCAGCAGGGCAGTGGTTTGCTGTGGAGGAATGTATGACTGGAGAATTTAGAAAATACAACAATAATAATGGTGATGAGATTATTCCAACTAATACACTGGAAGAAATCATGTTGGCCTTTAGCCACTGGACTTATGAATACACAAGAGGGGAATTACTGGTACTTGATTTACAAGGTAAATTTATTAAAATGCACTAAAGTGACATTGTGTTGTAGGTTCTTGCCTATTTATGTGTTCTGAATGATTTATAGAAATCTGCTCATTTATAAATAGGTAAAAATCTTTAATAAGTAGAGTCTGTTAAAAAAGCAAGTTAGTAACAGCCAAAGCATCTAGCCATTGGGCCCTAACTAGTGGGATCTGGATATCTTAATTGTTATTTAGATAATCCAGATGTTTTGATAAGCAAAAAGTAAAAATCCTCTATTCTGCTCTTACATGTAGCCTTAGTCTTTTTAAACGTATGAAGACTGTTTCTTTAAAACAATAACAAGTATCTGTCATTCCTAGTGTTCATGTCATCTCTTACTGTGACCTAAACTACCTAAATATTTAGTGAATTAAAACAATTGTTTTATTTGCTTATAGTTCTTTGGTTTAGGAATTTGGACAGGGCATAGTGGGGATGGCTCATTTCTGCTGTCCCTTTGGAAGGTTCGAGTGGCTCGATACCAGTTTGCACAGCTTAACTAGAGTCAGATGTCTGAGGTCTCTGTTCATTGACAGCTGAGTTCCTCAGTTTTCTACCAAGTGATCTCTCCATATGACTAACTAACTTGGGCTTTTTCATAGCACAGTAGTTTCAGGTAGCTAGATTTTTTACATGATAGCTGGCTTCCTCCAGAGAGAAAGCACAATCCCTTAGGGCCAGGCTCAGAACTGGCCCAGATCCCTTCTATCACATTTTACTGGTCAAGGCAAGTATAATAATGACAGCTCAGATTCTAAAGGTAGGGAATATATTCCAGCACTTGGGTGGTGAAGCAGCATGTTATAAAGGAGGGAAAAACTGATCATAGCCTTCTTTGTTGACAGTGTGTCATATGTATAATAAAGAAAAAGAAAGAAAAATTGTGTCTGGGATTGAGGAGATTACAGTAATGTCTGTGCAGCTTCCCAGCAGGGTCAAAGGAAAGTAAAATTGAGCAAGTTGCCAGCTCTTCCTGGATGATACTTTCACATTATGGCTTTCATAATTTTTTTCCTAAAGAGCAGCCTTAATTTCATATGTCAGCACAGACCAGATTCAAAGTCACGTAAGAACAGTTGTTTACAATGTTTATCACTTGATGACTTCTTTCATTATATAGATACAGATCTAAAACACTTGTTGAAAAGCAAGCAGTTGGTATTGATTCAGCTCAAAAAAGAAAATCTGTGTGAAAATACCTATTCTTTTTTCAGTGTAGTTCATCATTTACATAAATGACTAAGTGATATAGTGAAAATCTGGTGTGTATTATTAGACAGGCCAGTCCAGTTAAGTAAAAAGTATATTCTTAAATAAGTATCATTTAATTGTCTCTGAACATGTGTAAGAAGTAAGGCTAAATAGATTTTGTCTAAACGAATAATTGAAAATATGTCATTATTTTCACTAAGCAAAGTTGTTTAGTGATGTTTTCTACATAATATGTTCATGGAGCCTTTTTTCATGGAAATGTCATTAATCAAGTTTGTCCAACCTGCAGCCTGTGAAGCATTTGCATCCCACAACAACTTTGAATGCAGCCCAATACAAATTTGTAAAATTTCTTAAAATAGAATGAGATATTTTTTGCAATTTTTGAAGCTCATTATCTGTCATTAGTGTTAGTGTATTTTATATGTGGCCCAAGACAGTTCTTCCAGTATGGCCCAGGGAAGCCAAAAAACTAGACACCCCTGTAATATAAATGATTACTACAAACTAGTTAATACAGAAAAATATAAAGAACAATGTATTTTTATGTGTGGCCCAAGACAATTCTTCCAGTATGGCCCAGGGGAGCCAAAAAACTAGACACCCTTGTAATATAAATGATTACTACAAACTAGTTAATACAGAAAAATATAAAGAACAATGTATTCTCATCTTTACTGTTTAATTACCTCTTTGAAGACAAATATTAGTACACAAATACAGAGGTGCTTTTTTCTTTTAATCATTTTGTTTTCTGTTGTGATTTTTTTTCCAGCTGGTATCTCACATACATGTGTGTGCTTTTACTTCACTTGTTTTTTTCCATTTAACAATGTTATGGGCGTCTTCTGGGTCATTACTGGTAAATTTGAGTTACTCCTTTTAATAGCTGCAGATAATCTGTAGTATGGAGGTAATAGCATGATTTATATTCTCTGTAGAGAGACATTCGTCCTATTTGTAGTTTTTTTGTTTTGCTTTGGGTTTTTTGTTGTTGGGCGTGCTTTTGTTTGTTTGTTTGTTTTTATTTTGTTTTGTTTTTTGGCTATTGCAAATAGTGCTGCAGCACGTACACTCGTGTACTCCTCTCTTTTTCCTAAATTGGCTTAAGAAGAAGAGATGAGTGCAGTTTTAATACCTACTGCCCAGATACTTTTCCAACAGATTGTAGGGATTTACACTTAACACTGTGTGTGAGTGCCCATTTTTCTCCAACCTCTCCAATACTGAAATATTCTTAGTTTTTGCCAATCTGATGAGTGGAAAGTAGTTACATGTTTTAGTTTTGGCTTTTCCTTTTGTGAAATCGTAGCCATTTTACTAAGATTTCATCCTAAAGAGTTAAATATGTATGATGATATATATGTCAGTTAGTGTTCTTTTTTTATTTATATAAATGAATAGATGAGAGACTGAAAAAATTTAACCACATTTTTGACACCTCTAGGGATGGCTGGCATAAGGAATATGTCCACAATTTTATTCTTTATGTAATCTGATTCTTGCAAGATGTATTCATATGTTCGTGTGTGATTTTTTTAAATCCAAAATACTTTTTCAATGGCTTATTGATTATACCTTTATAAGCTTAATTGTACTTTGCTAACTGAGATGAAACAGGGACATATTGTGTAGACCTTTTACATAAGGAGATACTTGCTTGCAACCTTGGCCCTGTTGCATCAGGAACTATGCCGACACCAGTAGCTCACATTCATACCTACCAATCCTGACATTTGACTGGTTCACATTACAGGAGTTGTGTTTGTTCCTGGTGCGATGTTATAGTCATAAGCCAAATTATGAACTATCAAGAGAGAAAAACTACACTAATAATTTAACATTGTGTAATGATCAATGATGCTGTAAATCTCTCATGACTTATTTTTATTATGCAAGTGCCAATGTTTACATCAATTATATAATATAAATTTCTTTTTTATATATATACATATAAAGGTGTGGGTGAAAATTTGACTGACCCATCTGTGATAAAAGCAGAAGAAAACAGGTAATGAGTTTTAATAATTTTATTAAGACTTACTTGTACGATTTAAATTCTACATTTCTATTTACATAAACTTATTTTTTTTTTAACTACCAATTCTGTAGATCCTGTGATATGGTTTTTGGCCCAGCAAATCTAGGAGAAGATGCAATAAAAAATTTTAGAGCAAAACATCACTGTAATTCTTGCTGTAGAAAGCTTAAACTTCCAGGTAAATATTTTTTTAATCAGAATAATCTATAAAATTTAGCAAAGTTTGTTACTACAGTGCAGCCACAAGATCTATGCGTTCTTTTATTATAAAAACTCAAGAGTTTATTAATTTACTTCATATTTATGTGTCTGCTGGATGCCAGGAATTGTGCTAGATATTGACAATACAATAGTGAATCAAACAAACATGATCTCTGCCCTCAATGAAGTTTATTCAAATCTCGAATACGAAGAAGATTAACAAGGAATTATAGGACTGTCATAAATGCCAAACAGAAAACACAGAAGAGGTAAATGGATCACTTAACACAAACTTAGAAGTCAGGGCATGCTACCAGGGGAGCTGATAGCTTTGCCTAAAACTGAAGGATGAATAGACTCAAGTTAGCCTGGGAAAGAATTGGGAAGAGAGTATTCCATGAAAGCAGGATCAGGAACTGCAGATACATTCTCTCATGATAGTAACTTCATCTTTGTATTTCAAGAATTACATGTTATTAATGATTTGTAAGTTATAGTATAAACCAGTGCTTCATAGCCTTTGGTGTGCATCAGAATTTCCTATGGAACTTTTTTAAAATTTCAAATACCTGGAACTCATCCTTGACCTGTATTTTTAAAAGTCCCTCTCATTATGACCAATAGTGTAGCAATTAAGAGCTTGGTCTTGGGAGCCAGACTGCATGGCTTTAGCAAATGCCTACCTCACAGAGCCTTTTTTTAAAGAAGAAGATTAAATGAGTTGGTATTTATGGTACTTAGAACAGTACAAGGCATATAGTAAGCGTATAAATGATACTGTACTTTTAATTGTTATTGTTAGTATACAGAAATACCATTGTGTTTTTTGTTGTTGTTTTGTATACTTACCTTGTTTCCTATAACCTTGCTAAACTTACTTAATTCATTCTAGGAGTTTTGCGTGTTTGTTTGTTTGTTAAAACTCCTTGAAATTTTCCAACCTGTAGGCCTTTTATTTATTTTTTCTTCACTTTTTGCAAGGAATTCCAAAACAGTGTGAATAGGAATAGTGAGAATGGACATCCTTGCTTGGTTCCTGATCTTAAGGGGAAAATAAAATATTCATTCTCTCACCATTAAGATGATGTTAGCTATAAAAAGATTTTACAGATGTACTTTATTAGTTTGAAGAAATTTTCTTCTATATATTTTTCTTAAAAATGCTTATCCTCGGTGAATATTGAATTTTGTCAAATACTTTTTCTGCATCTACTTGTACAATCATTTTTCTTCTCTAATTGGTTAATATTACATTGTATTGATTGACCTTTGCAATGTTGAACCAGTCTTGCACTCCCCAGACAAACTCCACTTTCTCATGATGTATTATCTTTTTTATGCATTACTGAGTTCAGTTCGCTGATATTTCCTTGAGTATTTTTGCATCTATGTTCATAAAGGATATTGATCTGTAGGGTTCTTTTTTCCTTGTGTTTTTGTCCTGTTTTGCTATCAGAATAATATTAACCTTAAAAATAATTTTGAAGTGTTCACACCTCTCCTGTTTTGGGGAATAGATTGTGTGAATTGATATTATCTCCACTTTAAATGTTTGATAGAATTATCTAATGAAACCATCTTAGTCTGAAGTTTTCATTGTCAGCTGGTTTTTAACTAAAAGTTAATATCTCGTTTTTTTAGTATCTGTGGGCAATGTAGTGAATTATCTCTGTTGTTATAATTTGTGCTTTTTGTTTATTGGTCAGTCTGGCTATAGGGGTATCTATTTTATATACTTACCTTGTTTCCTATA